>JBBMJM010000003.1:5299286-5324310 GCA_037832705.1 Centriscus cristatus | reverse complement strand
TGATAATGGAACTGTTTGTGAATGGGATATAGTCCCTTAGCAAAGCAAATCAATTTAGAAAAACTACAGATGCAGTGTTATTCTTAGAGCATTTATTGTGCAGAATGCAAACGAGCACAGATAACATGCCCAATACTGTAAAGAAGGATGGTGCCTCAGAAGTAGAAGATGTTTTCTATACACTCCCATATCTCCGTTGTGTGTCACACATTAGCCGGTCACGTCCGTCTGCTTCATCACAGCCTGTCCACTTGTGTTTGTATCTGTCTGTCAACAACCCATCTCTCACTGTGTCCCACATCATCAGCCTGACTGTGCCTACTAAAGCAGCACCGGTGGGCTCAAACCCGTTTGAAGATGATGAAGATGATGAGGAGGAGGAGGAGGAGGAGGAGGAGGACACGACCGCAGAGGAGCAGACCACAGTCAACCACATCAGTGTGAATAAAGAGGAAATGAAAACGTTGGTGAACAGAAGATAACGCTCTGGCCACCTGCACCTCTTCTGTTTTCCTCGCTTTGGTTTCATGGATCATTTGTGCTAGTTTTTGTTCCCTCCGTCCTCGCATCCTGCTTCTCTCTCAGGTCTCAGGTTGTGTTGCTCTGAATGGTGTTTCACACAGCGCGCATCTGTCCATCACCCCGACCAGCACCGTATCTCTCGCAGAAGATTATAAGTCGTGTGTGTGTATGTGTGTGTGTGGCGCCCAAGTCTGAAATCATCTGGTTGCAGTCAGATCTGAGTACAGACTCACTTACACCGGTGTGTAGCAAACACACGGGTCACTTTATTCATCTTCATCATAGTGAGAAGTAATTGAAATGTCCCATTGGATGTTTTGGTTCATTCTTAGATAAAGCCATATCAAATGATGGCAAAATGTAGTCGAGACAGGTCCACCAGAAGATCTGACTGTAAACCAGTGGTGTGTGAAACTGCATCTTCTGTCCAAGTCTGCCGCTCTTTGGTGATCAAGTGGCGCCCCCTGCTGGCCGCTCAGGTTAAACTCCAATCATGTCAATGATTTGTCACTGACACTCGCCTTGTAGCATTGATGTAAGCATGATCAGCACTTGAACTGCTCGGAGGATGTTTTCAGGAAGAATCACAAAATATGTTGACGCATTTGGGCTTTTTGTATCTTTGACTGTTCTTAACCTTTTGGTGTTTATGTTTGCGCTTCGTGCAGCTGGCATGCTGGATTGTCTCTGTCGGTCCTGCGTAACAAGCACTAGTACGTTCTTTAAGCTGCTGTTCTGTCTGTCCATCCAGTGCAAGCAGTATGGAGAAAAGTGCAGAATGGTCCGATGACGACACCCCCGTTAACCCTTTCTCCGCCAACGGTAACGGGAATCCGTTTGAGGATGAGCCAGCGTCGCCAGTCATATCTGTGCCGGTCAAAGCTCTTTATGACTACGAAGGCCAGGAGCAAGATGAGCTGAGCTTCAAAGCAGGTAGACACTTTGTCTGAAATTGAAATTGTTGGCCACCTCTGTTCTACAGGACGGAGGTGGAACTATCTCATTACACTGTGGTTACGTGGGTCTGCTGGAGGAGAGACACGTGTTTAATCTGAAGTAGCTCAGTGCGGCCAAACTGTTTCCAGTCATAGGAAATGAATGACGCTCGGCCATACTTAAAACACTAAAACACAAGTAACCTGTGTGAAATTTGATGTCGTGTGTCTTTGTTTTTGAAAAAGGGAAGAAAAAGTCCACTCCAAATGTCTTCTGTATTTTCCTGCTTCAGGAGATGAATTTACCAAAATTGGTGAAGAGGATGATCAGGGCTGGTGCAAAGGTCGGCTCAAGGATGGACAAACAGGCCTCTATCCTGCCAACTATGTGGAAGACCTCCAATAAGAAATAATGACGAGGCTTTGCCTAACTTGTATCTCGCTCTTGGTGAAGACCGGCCTGAGTGGGAGAAGAACAGATAAGAGAGGTTGCAGACTGCAAAAGGACCACTTGAAATACTGTCGCTTGCTCCGCGTTGACCCTCGTAGAAGAAGTGTGAATGTGGAAATGAAACGTTAACTCTCCTGAAGACAGCAGAGAAGGTGACAAGAGAAGACCGGACACAGTACAGTCTATGCTGTTACAAAAAAAAAACAACAATCTAGAGTGTATGAAATACGATGAGTGTGTCTATTATAAACATATATAGTAAAGAGAAACACTGGGATGACAAATTGTATTGTTACATGCAGCCTTGATTTGTAAGCCACTGTGGATTCATGAAGGGAGATATCCCTCCTTTTTTCTATTTGAAACCATTCCTGAAGTCCTGTCTGTACCAATCCAGTCCAAACATGTTGGTCACCTGACAAATCTGGGGCAGAGGGAACTTGACTCTGAACTTGTGCTCACATGGTTATGTCGTTCCTTTCAGGGTTTTATTTTTCCATTTACTGTTGTTTGTTGAAAGATGGAATGATGAAGACCGGTAGAGCCTTATCCTCATGTAGCCTTCACAGTGGGTTGGTTTCCTCAAAGCACTGCAATTTGAATGTATAATCACTGATTGTATTTCTCACCTGTTCACTGTTCATGCATACGAGTGTTGGACCACGGACCCCCGCTCCCTCCAAAACAACAGTCCACATGCCTTCCACACAGATCTGTCTTCTTCCTGTTGAATGGTGATGCTTCATGATTTTTGGTCTCCATGAACACTGAAACTTATTTTTTAGACCGGTTATTTCACTTGAATTTTCATGTTTTTATTTTTTTCTCACACGGTTTCAAATATTAAGGCGGGGGGCTTTTAAATTAAAATATATAACAAGTCAAGCAATAAGACGGATGAGTGTCAGATTCTAGATCAGATTCTATGCAGTTGGAAGTTGATGATTGTTAATTTATGTTGCCGCAAGTGCTTTGTTCTCATTAAAAATGCTGTGACAGTTTCATTGCAAAGATCCCTCAAAGCTTTTATTTTATTTGTCAGCATAGAGTATTTTTCCCTGTTCTGGGGGCCATACACAAATAAATCAACAAATACTATGTGAATAATTATTAAATTTGTTTTCTTTTAAAGCTATGTCACATGTAATATATCTTATTCCATAACCCCCTCTCATGTTTTGATTGTTGTGTATTCCCGGTTTGCCTTTTCAGAGCCTTTGCCTTTCATTGTTTAAGCTCCAAAGTTATTTACTTTGCTGGTGTGTCAATGAAACATTGAGCAATGTAATTCCAATGGATGGATTCATGAGAAAGTGATAGATTTCAGGGCATGCTGTTATCACACACAGCCACCGCTGTACTTGCACAGTTTGCAGATGTTGTCCCACAACATAATAAATGACTTTATAGTTAAGTTTAATGGTTTGTGTGTGTGGTTTGTGTGTAACATGGCTACAATGGTGACATTTCAACTGTACTATTTTAAGGATTCCATCAGAGAAGTACTGTATGTATGTAATTCCAATTAGTAAAATTAAACACCAGTTAAAATGAAATGCAAAAACGAATTTGAACGACAGTGGTAAAATAGGATTTACATGCCGCAATCCCAGCTGTGAACTACATTACCCAGTGTTCTTCGCAACAATAACAACAGTTGTCATTTCCAGCCAATCAGAGACAAGCCACGATGTTCCACAACTGACGTGTCGCAGTCCGACTATTGTTGCGGAACAACGCAGCTCATTTCCATGCACCTTGTCTGACCACCAACAGGTAGAATAATGGCAGAGCCAAGCAAACACGATATCGCTGCCATTTTCAAGCGGCTGCGCTCCATTCCGACGAACAAGGTGAGACTTTGAAACGGCACCGCGTACAACAAGGAAGTAAACTACATACCTGACACGTCGCACTTCGAAAAACGACCGTAATGTATCTGCCCGATTAAAAATATACTTCATCGTGTACGTTTTAAGAGGAAATATTATATTATATTATATTATATGAAATATGTAAAACATCCGCGAATTGGAGTTAGCTCATGGCAGCCTAGCCACTGCTAGCTAGCAGCTATTGACAGTTTCTGTTATCCTCGTTTGTCCAGTTTTCTTGTTTTCTGTAAAAGTGTTTTCAACCTCTGTGGGCCTGTGGTCCACTTGGAATACGACAGGGCAGAAAGAGAAACACCCCCCCATTGTTAAAGAACGGTGTAAGATGTAATTTGGTTGCGAAACCGAACTAATTTGAACAACAGCTGTTTGAAAATAGATTTTCTCGCACCCAAAACACGTCACCTTTATCTGTTTTACATTGCGGAAATTATTCACTTGTAGTTTTAAGCAATTTATGTTTTCACTATCAGGTCGTACTTAACTATTTGAAGTACTTTGTGTTATTTTTTCCTCTATGAAAAAAAATATATCTAAATAAAGTTTGTCCGATTGGTTGATTATCATGTATTATGTTATATGAATTTCTTTCCTACAGGTTTGTTTTGATTGTTCAACAAAAAATCCCAGCTGGGCCAGCATCACCTACGGTGTGTTCCTGTGTATAGATTGCTCAGGATCACACAGGTCATTGGGAGTTCACCTGTCCTTCATCAGGTAAGGGTTTATGGAGAGAAGTACTTTCAGAATTTAATTGTGCTCGTTTGTCACTGACAGGATGTTTTTATGTTCCATAGGTCCACTGAGCTGGATCATAACTGGTCGTGGTACCAGCTCAGATGTATGCAAGTAGGAGGCAACGCCAGCGCCGTGAGTTCCAGGGGACTTCCACAATCCTGGCTTGACATTTTACATCCTTCATTTTAGCATGCTTACTGATTTCTGTGTTTTGCCGCGGTTCACAGATCTCATTCTTCAATCAGCATGGCTGCACGACCAGTGCTGCGAATGCCAAGTACAACAGCCGAGCGGCTCAGCTATACAGAGAGAAAATTAAGTCCTTAGCTACCCAAGCTACGAGACACCACGGCACCGAGGTACTGCAAGCATGTTTTCACTGGTCATCCACAATGTAAAACAGAAACCATAATAAATAAAGCTTTGACATTTGTACGACTTTCTTTCTCCTCAGTTGTGGCTTGACAGCCAGGCTCCCCTCCCCCCAGCATCACCACAGGACAAACAGGTGGATTTCTTCAGTCTCCATTCACAGGTAAGGCGTCGTGCTCGCTTTGCTCCGGTGTAAATAACTCGCAGTCTTGAGATCTTTTCTCATGTGACTTCCCAGGAGCCTCCAGCGGAAAACTTGAACATGGCCCAAATGAGTCTCAGTTCTGCTGCATCGGAGACGCCGTTACCGCATCCAAAAGAAGAGGACAAAAATGGTACCGGCTGACGCTGCTGAGTGATGTAGCACCCACATAGATAATGTGTTTGATTCCATATTAAAAACACAATCCACAGGTAACCAGGAGGAAGGTCCCAGTGTGGAAATGCTGAGTGTTTCTCCAAAAGGAAATCCAGGTCTGCTTTAAATGAAATAAATTAGAATATTATATAATATCAAGTTGATTTATAATGTAACTGTGGCTGATCTGTTGACTTTCCAGAGCCGTCCAATATTCTCAAGAAGAAACCAGCGGCCGCCAAGAAAACCGTACGTAAAGTTTTGTCCTGGAAGAATCGATCCGAAATGACAACTGGATGTTTGTGGGCTCGTAAGCACGCGTGCACGTGGTGGACTCTGACGACTGTCGAACGCATGTGTTTGTAGCTGGCGTCTAAGAAGGGTGGTCTCGGCGCTCAGAAGGTCAGCAGCCAGAGTTTCTCCGAGGTGGAGAAGAGAGCTCAAGCTGCCGACAAGCTCATGGAGAGAGACGAGAGCGCTGCCGGGGCCCAGAGAAATCTCCAACCTCCGGAGTCCTTGTGAGAACACTTCGGTTCAAGTCTCCGCTCCGTGTGTTTCTGTGTGCATTCGTTTAATTGAACTAGATTTAACCGATGTCTCTTGGTCTCAGCGCTCCGTCCATGCGACTGGCGTACAAAGACCTTGAGCAGCAGCGGAAAATAGAGGAGCAGAAGCTGAAGGGGTTGGAAGGGAAGAAGAAGGAGCAAGCCGAGAGACTGGGGATGGGTCTCGGCGCCAGGAGGTACGACGATGACGAGGCAAACTCCAAAGAGGTTCCCATGTCTGCTTCAGTCACATGTCCAACCGCCACTTTGCAGCGTCGTGTCTCACTCGGTGGCATCCGACATGCACATCATCCGTCAGGAGAGTCCTCATGGGGCCAAGACCAGAGGACGGCGGTTCACTGAGGAGGAGGATGGCGACGATGACGGGTCCCTCAACTCGGGGTCAGTTGCTGCGAAGAATTAGCACGAGAAGAATGAGGTCGGAGCTGATGCTGGGTTTTCTCGCCTGCGTGAACTTCCTGCTGCAGGATCATGAACCGTTATGGAGATCAACCCAAAACATCTGATAGCTTCTCCTCCCGGTGGAGTGAGGGGGGCGGCTGGATGAAGCAGAGCAAGACCCCTGAGCCGGACTTCTTCTTGACCTCCATGAAAACCCTTGATGACAGGTCAGGAGATAACACGGGCCTCCAAGGAAGCTGCTGTCTGCTCTTGTATCTTTTGATCTCCGATCTTGTAGCAGCTCCAGTGAATTGGACAGATTTGACAGATGTTTCTGTTTCATCGTGTGTCGTCAGGCCCGCAGCCAGAAGGAAACCAGACCCGTTACCGCTCTCAGACACGGGAGACGCTCAGAAAAGGTTCGGAAATGACGTGAAAGCGATCTCCTCTGACGCCTACTTTGGGAAACGAGACAGCTCTGAGGTACGTGGTCACGACGAGCGTCCGGTCCTAATCGGACGAGACCTGCCGCTATGACCTCGGACTTCCACCGGAATGCGCCGGAGCTTATCGTTGCTTTATGTTTGAACTTCAGACTTTGGAAATGATTGGATATTCAGTCATCTGCTGCGAAGTCCTACACACTGGTCCTTTAATCGTTGACGTGTTCATATCCCCGTTGTCTTTGTCCCCATCATTAGTATGATGCCAAAACGCGCCTGGAGAGACTCTCTGGGAGTTCTGCTATCAGCTCCGCAGACCTATTTGATGATCCCAAGAAACAGACGGGTGAGGAACTCATCAGTGTTTGTGACATAGAAGAGAACGTCTGTCTGATCCTGTGTTTGTGTCTGTGTGTGTGTGTGTGTTCGTTCTTCATAGCGGTGAGCTCGTACCGCCTGGCCAACGTGCTGCCCAGCGCCCCCGACATGTCGCAGCTCAAACACGGAGTGCGCTCGGTCGCAGGAAAACTCTCCGTCATGGCCAGTGGGGTGGTGAACACAATTCAGGTGAGAAATTCCGATTCCGAGGTTTTGGGGGTTTTCTTGACTCTGCACGTGTGAAGACAGGCACTTCCACTCACAAGTGTGTGAATGAATGATCTTGCAGGATCACTACGGCTCCTGAGGGACGACGCATCTGCTGTGACGTGCAGCCTCAGGATCCCCCTCAGTGAGCGGCGGGCAGAGCTGCTCTCGCGATCCACCACAAGTCATCCCAAAGTAATTGTGTATACATCCTCATCTTAACGGGAGCCGTCGGCGTCCAAAGACCATATACTTTGCAGTAGAGTACTTAGTTTGCTTTGAGGTTTGGGGGGTTTGTAAATCTGTGTAGCAGTCGGAGAGGGTGATGTGGTGTTTGTGAAGGAGGGATTTTAATACCAAGAACCTGACTGGTCAAGCGAGTGTCACTTTTCACATTCCCACTTGTTCAGAAAGTGTCCTTTGTGTCCCCAAAGTGTACTTATGTTTGTTCGACTATCGATAGTGAGTTGGATCGTTTTCCTTCCGTTCATCTCAGTTCCTTCGGTTCTGTGTTTCTAGTTCATGCCATTAAAACCGTAGCGGATCGGATGCCGTGGTTCCTACGTAGCTACAAAATCCTCTGAATTCAAATTCAGAGGATTCAAATGTGTTTTTTGTTATTAGTTTACCAAAAGACTGGAAACAGGGAAGCAGCTACGGTTACAAACCTTCTGACCAGCTCGTTTACTGAATAATTGACGTGTTACATTGAAGTTGATTGTTTTCCACACAAATGCCAAAGTGCCAAACATATACATGTATATATCCAGGAGCAACAAGTGGAATGTTTCAGCCAAGACAATCTAAAATTTATGCAATATGGCCACGTGCAATAGCAACAAATTTCCCTCAGATCTACAAGAACATGAGCATGTGTTTGACATTGAACTGAAGTTCTATCATAACTCAAAGCTCTACATCGATCCAATCTGCTCATGTCCTCAGATTTGGTTTTGTCCCAGTTTAAACTCCTGGTTGCCTCTTGTATGGGATTTAAGTTTGCAGGGAGTCAGTTGTACTTCTGTAGCCATTTTTAGTTGGAATAATTGTTTTCGCAATTTGCGACAATCTTGGGATATGATGAATACTGTCAGAGGTTTATTGCTGCTTTGTTGACATGAAAAATCAACAGAAAAGCAGCTCTGTCCGCCTTAGGGCTCTTTTTTTTTTATTGTGATGGCTTATTATTAAGTTAGGTATTTCTGACGCTATGACGCTAATGCTAATTATTGACAATGAAGGAACTTCATGAAGATTTGTGAGCATTTAGGCTATTCTCACATGGGATTCTTTCTTTCTTTTTGTTTTTCTTTTTGTTGTTGTTAAATATGAAAGCCTAATACCTGGAAAGGTTTCATTGATTTCTCACCAAATATGAGTTGTACTTATCACAAGAAGCCTTCGCCCCAAAGACGTCTATGGTTGTAATATTGTGAAGCCATCACCTTATTTGTTTTGCACATAATTTGTTACAATGTTGCACATGGCAGCTTGTGCTTGAATGTACTGTTTTGTAATTGTAATTAATTGCAATTGAAGCTTTTGCCTCTAAGCTGCTTTTCGTCCACCTTAAACATTAGAATGTTTATATGTGACATTATGCTGTTGGTGTAGTGTAATGAAATGCAGCCTGTTTAAACATAAACCTTAGATATGAACTGCTACATGCTGTGTTTTATAGGACTCTTAGTTACAATTTATAGAGACTAAAGCTACTGTTTAATTACACTTGGACAATTTTCATCGCCTACTTTTGGAAACGTAATAAAGGGCCTTGGCCCAAAACCGTGTACGTGCATCTTTGTCTGACTTTGTGACACACACACAGCTTTAGGTTTCAATCGTTTATTGGCAGCCGCTTACGTGGCTGACTGATGCGTTCAGGGGACTTCCTGTACTCTTGTAATGACCAATGTCACAATAAGAGCTCTATTACACGGTTATTTTCATATTTAGCACCACTATATGTATTTCAAGAACATTGACTAATCAAGTTTAGTTAATCTAACGTAAAACATGAAGCACAGGTCGCAGTACAAAGAACGGTTTTGCTATAAGAAACCAGTTGGTTGCCGCGTAGGCAGCTTTACGAGATGTACCTGAAGGCAACGTTTATCCATGGAACCGAGTGAAGGAATTCAGGAAACGGATCGTTGAAGTGCTGACAGAGGCTAAAATAACGTTTCAACTAGCGTTTGAATTAGCATTTTACATGATGAATGGCCAGTAAAATCATGTATTACTCAGCTCCTTATCGTACAAAAAGCTGGTGAGTGTGTTTCTCTCCGTATAAGTCTTCGACAGTGAAAGTTACTGTGCTAAAAATGCCGTCTGAAGTAAAGCAGAGGAAAAATACTCCAAAACAAAGTGATGCAGCGACCGAATCATCGTCTGCAACCGGCAAAAAAGAGCAGAGAGTGAAGACTGGGAACTATTCAGGAGCAAATGAAACACGGATGGACCTTAAATGCATCATGTGTGTATTGTCGCTTGCAGCCTGCTCAGCTTTAAGTTGGTAAGTGAGAGGAATAAAAGACGTTTATTTGTTATTTTTCTCTGTGTCCTTTAATAACCTTTCCGTTTCAGGGTGGTGCTGAAGCAGAATGAGAGGTTTTCCCAAATAGAAGAAAGGTACAACGTTTTATATGGAAAGACGTCGAATCTGTTTGAAATGGAGGAAACAGTTCTTCAAGTTTCTAAAAAGGTGAGTTTGAAATGGATCCGATTCACGGCTCATTTGAAGCAGTAGATCAGAACAAATTAGACCCGTTTTATAAAATGATTGTTTATTTATTTATTTATCTATCTTCGTGTGGAAAACATGTCATTGTGTTACTTTGGATGAAATGTTGGTTGAATTAGGTCCTCGGAACCCTTTCAGAGGTCCACAGACTCGAATCTGAGCATGAATCATTCATTCATTCATTCATTCATTCATTTCGCTTTTTGACCCTTGACACAGTTGCTTTGCAAGACTACCTGTTTTATTTTTATATTCCATTTTCCCCATGAACATTATTCCAATGGAGCAATGAGGGAAAACAAATATCTTCTTGCTTTTGATAAATGTGATGAAAAGTAAATTCCTGTTCCTGTTCAGTGTGTGTGTGTGTGCATGAGACTGTTCATGAGTGCTGAGGACCATACAGTTCCCACAGAAACAGCCCTCCTGTTTTTGTGTTGCGGCTGCAGCTGGCTGCCTCTGAGGATGACCTCCAGGAGGCGCTCTCCACCGTCTCCTTGGCAACAAACCTCCAGCAGGATATTTCCACCCTCCACGCTGCTATCACGGCAATGCAAGCCGATGAAACGTCCGCTTCCAGTGACCTGCAGACGGTCAACGCTCACTTCCTTAACGTGACCGAGACGTGGCAGGAGCGCCTGGCCGCCACCACCGCCGACCTGCTCGCCCTCAAGGCCGAGTCACGAGAAGCTCACGCAGGAGCCACGGAGCGGGTGAACGAGGCCGAGCGGAGAGCCAAGTCGCTGGCGGAGAAGCTGGAGGAGCTGGAGGATAGCACAAAGAGGAACGCTCGAGCGCTGGAGAGGACAGAGGAGGACGACGCCAAGCGCGCTCAGGGTCAACTGGACTGGAACACCAAGCAGATCCACAAGCTGCAGGAGCAGATGGGCAGTCTGGCCCGTAAGGAGGTGGAGCTCAGCTCTCAGCTCCAGGAGTACATTCCCCGGGCGCAGGAGTGCGAGAGCCACTTGCCACAGGTAGAGGAGGCGGTGCGCTCCATCCTGAAGCTGGGTGGCGATCTGAGTGGGGCGGAGAAACGACTAGAGGAGGTGACCCTGCAGGTGTTTGGGGCCGAGGACAGTATGCTGAAGGCACTCAATGACATCCTGGAGATCAGACGGGAGCTGGACACCCTGCACGCTCAAAACAGCATCCTGAAGATGAAGAGCGAGTTGTCCGTGGTCAAGGAGGCGGTTCATGAACTCACCATGGTGTTGAGGGGAAGTCGGGTCGACGGCCAAAAGGAATCTGACACTTTGGAGGGAGAAGGATGGATGGCCGGAGGAGGGGACGAGGAGGAGGGGGAGTGGGGACAGGATGACCAGGATGAACCAGTTCCACCTCTTAATGATGACATCATCGCTGAATGATGAAGTCATTATTTTCCTCTAGGGTGTGGCGTTTCGTATTTCACTTTTCAATGTTCAGTTTGTAGTTGAGTGTAAAGTTAGAAAAGTTCCAGTGCACTGAAGCAGAGTTTTGAGGTGATCTTCAGATGTGACATGTTTGACAGGTTGGAAAAGTCTTTGGCAGCTGTCAGAGAAGAGACGTGTAACAGTTCTTGTCCCTGATTTGTCCGAAAAGTGGTCGGAATGTTCCACATATACTGGGGCTGGTGAGAAGTCGGTTCAGTGACATGACATGTTCACGTTGACGTCTTCCTCAGGACGTGCCGCTCATGTCGTCAAACCAGCAGCTATATGAGGGACAGATGTAGGAGATTATTTTCCAGCGGGGCATCTCATTTCCCAACCATCTCTGGTGGAATTTAAAGGCAGCAGTGTTTTCTTTTCTGGTCAAAGTGAATGAACCTTGTAGCATTCCAAGCATTTTCTAATAAAATCAATTTTTTCACTGTAAATTTCTGTCTTGATATCATTTCCCACTCATGGAATTCAGCGTCCGTCTCTGCTGAGAAGCACTTCTCACTCCATGGGCCGTGTGTTGCAGTGTGAGAGCGTCCAGTTCCTGCTGGAGGGTCTCAAGGGTCAGCGTGACGCTCTGCGGTCTCAGCTGGAGTCTCTGGAGCAGGACGTCGGACGGCTGAAGGAGTGGACGTCCGGGCTGTCGGAGAGACGGACTGAGCTCCAGACCAGCCTCACGACGCTGACGGACGCCGTCGGTCAGATCAAAGAACGCACGTCCGCCATCACAAAAGACTTCGCCAACAAGGTGTGTGTCAAGTTTGCCTCAATTAACACACACATTGCACAATTAACACCGATGGTACCCAGGCGCTCCTCCTTTCCCCATGTAGGGGAACTGAGTGCAACTCCGATTTCAGTTGCACAGTTCTCCAGGGTATGCTACCATGAACGCATCAGCAGCGATGTTCTTAAAGCTAATGTTTTCGTGTCGACCCTGTAGGTGGCGTCAGTGAGGACAGATGTGCGCAGGATGGACGGCCTTCAGTCTGAGCTGGAGTCTCTTCTGACTCAGGTGGGCGAGCTGGAAGACAAGACGACTCAGGTTGAGCACAACATGGTCAAACGCATCGGGGATCTTCTGGCCAACAGCATCGACCGCGTCTCGAACCTCCGCGCGACGTCTGAACGCAACGCTCAGGCCATCGAGCGCCTCCGCCAGCGCATCCCCGAACTGACGGCTGCCGACAAACAGATCTCTGACCGGCTGATCGAGATGGAGAGCGGCAGAGCTCGCCTGATAAGAACGCTGACCTTTGCGAGTGACCTCAAACCGAAGGTGGCCACTATAAAACGAGACTTTGGGGCGTTTGAGCCTCAGCTGTCGGATCTGACTCTTCGTATAGGACAGCTGGCGGAAGATCTGACCAGACGGGAGCGAGAGATCGCCGAGCTGAGACTCACATTGGCTAACGTCACTGCGGGAGAGGGAGGTTTAGGCCTTACGCCCGATGTGGTCAGTAAGATAACAGACATGTCGGACATGGGGGAGACAAACCAGCCATCGTCACATCAGACTGCTTGATTGAATTTGGCACATCAGCAATCATGGGCGTCTTACTGCTGTTTGAGGTTTCACTGACAAACTCTTAATAGTACAAATAAATGACAATAAACTGTCTCGAAGCCATTCAAGTTGTGTTTGGGGCTTTGAAGCAATTGTGTGACTGAACCAGTTGTTTTAAAAACGGTCCCTGCCCAGAAAAACTGGTTCCAAACGCTGCTGGTCTGGATTCAAGACCTGCTCATGTCAGGATTGTTGTCACCTGCATAAACCTGTGACCACCAAAAGGCCAAACAGAGCTAGCGTAGCTTCTCTGAATATGTCAAAGAACAAAGAAAATCCTGTCACATTTAGATTTCAGTGGCGGCTGAGAACAAATCTCATCTTATCAGACATTAACGTTAGCATTGTATGAATGCTAAAGCTAGCTGTGGGAAAGTAAACCAGCAACTGAACCAACCCAGAACTAGCATAGATGGTTAGTAGCATGTTAGCCGTAACGCACCCGCAGCGCAAGCAGAGCTACAGATTATTGTCATACTACATTCACTCGTCTTGTCTTTGTGACAAAATAACTCAGTTTAGGGTTTGACAAGAGATTTATTGTCATTAAAAAACACACAGGTAAACAATGGAGTGCTCCAAACGAGCTTATTGCATATGGACTCTGCCTTGGCACCAAACGTGTAATAAAACATTAGAAAATAAAAACTACAGTGCAGAATGATTTGGATTTGACTTCACAGATCAGCAGTCCAGCCCGCTTCGCTTCTCTTCTACCTCTGTGCAACATCAACTGACTAAAAATTGTTCTCAAAAAAAGAAAATAAAATAAAGGACAAAAAACAGGTCACACTTTCATTGTTGCTCTCTACTCTGTCTTCTTTCCCGGAGCGTTGGATAAACCTTCCAGTGTCTTTATGGTGTCCTTCAGCGACCTCTGCATGGAGGTAATAGCTGCATCGTGGCCTTCTAACTTGGCAGCTTTTCCCTCCAGGCCGTCCACGATGCTCTGCAGGTTCTCTAGCTGCTCTGGCTTCATTCTGCTGCTGCTCTCCTCCACGGCAGCGAGCCTCCTCCCCAGTTCCTCCACCTGCTCCCCCAGGTTGGAGTCTGTTGACGTGCCGGACTGGAGCTGCTTGCTTTTCATGGCCTCCAGCCCATCTTCTAAGTCGCCTTTGGTCTTCTTCAAAGCCTCCTTCTGTTCAGCTAGAGAGCTTTCATGGGTGTCGTATCTGGCAAACAGCGATTCCACTTTGGAGCTGATCTCGGAGACGGATGCGGTCAGTGAGTCTCCATTCTCTTCTGATGATTTAATTCTTGCCTCGAGGTCGTCCGACCTTTTTTGCGTCTGAGCGTTGATCGTGTTCACCTGCTGCTCCACGTTTTGAACGGCAGCGGCAGCCTGCTCCAATCCGCCCTCCAGCGTCATGGTTTGGTCCTTCAGAGCCTGGACGTCCGTCTCTGTTGCCGACAGGGAATTCCGCAGACTCCCAGCGGTGTCCTGCATCACTGTCCTTACTGACTCAACCTCCTGAGACAGTGAAGCCACTTCCTGGTTTCGTGTCTGGAGCTCCTCCCTCACTTTACCGATCTGCTCTCTGAGGGACTCGGCTGAGACGTCAGCGCCGTGCTTGGCTGATTTGATTTCAGCTACGGCCTCGACGATGGCAGACAGTTCCTGTTTGATGAGTGCAGGGTCTTCGATGCCACCCAGACGGGCCTTGAGGTCAGCCAGCTGGCTCTGTGCTTCGCCCTGAGCTTCGGTGAACTCCGCCACGCTGGCTTTGATCGACTGACTCACCTCAGCCAGGCGCTGCTCGACAGTCTTTTCCAGAGAGGAGAAGTCCCTCTCTCGAGCCTCCTTCACTTCATTGATGCCCTCTGAAAGGTCCCTGAGTAGATCGTTCTGGAGCTTCTGAAGGGCCTCCTCCACCCTCCTGGTCTCCACCTCGCCTCTCTTCATGCGGCTGATGGCGCCCTCCACCTCCACCCGTGTGATGCCCAGTGATGATTCCAAACCGTCTACAACACTCTGCAGAGACTCCACCTGCAAGGAAACAATAAAAGGACCACACAGTACAAGTAATGAACTGTATAATTGTGCAACAAGGTGAATGATTGCAGGTATGAGGAAAGACAGCAATTATGAAGAACAAAAGTGAGGCACAAAGGTCCTCAGCGCCCCCTGCTGGCTGGTATACGAACAGTTCAGAGCTCCTGTCCCTCTGGAGGCAGACAAGTCTGATTCATATCATGTATGTTTAAATGAGTTACTGAGTAACCTGGATATCTACCCCATCTCTCCGATCACTAACAGATATTTGTATGATGCTGTAAGTGGAGACTTCTCCGTGATGCATATACAGTCTACGAGTTCAATTAAAATCATTAAATATCATATTTGACATTCATATATTGGGAGTAAATCACATTTTAATATAATCATGTTTTCTTTTCCTTCAGCAGTTATCGTGGCAGACATATTTTTGAATGCCTGTGTGGACAGGGTCGTTGGTAAATGGTAAATTACATCACTAAAACATTCTAGAACACAAACATTTTATATATTTGTCTCTGGGGGAAAAAAACCCACTGTCCCCCACTTTTTGTTGTACTTTTTAGGTGTGAAGGGTGGTGACACACTTGATAAAATCCATCCTACATGACCAAAACTTTAGAATGCACCCAACCCCCAACGAGTACACGAAGTACAAGTACCCCGGGGGCAGTTGTGTCACTGGTAAGAACAGGAGAAGGTGCGTGAAATTCATTTCCTGAATCATCTGTAGCCTCCTGTCCTAGTTCAGCGGACATTTCTCACTTTGATTTGTCTTCCCAGTGATGTGTTGTCCTGGATGTCCTACCTGTTGGATGGCGCTCTCCATTTTACTGCTGAGCTCTGCGCTCTGCTGTGCGCTCCGCTCATGTCTGGCGCTGGTCTGACGCACTTCTTCCACGACCTGCTGCAAATGAAAAGCCCCAAACCCCGCAGCACCCAGTAACGCCACGTAAAACACCGCCGAACAGAAGCTCCCTAAGCAGCTGCCCGATCGGGTCCCCTGTGGTCCGGGGCCACTCAGCCCATTACTGCTGCTCCTCTGCGGCTTCTTTGGCGCAGCGTCCTGGATGGATGCGGCGCTTTTCTCGCTCGAGTTGCTCTTCTGTCGGTTCTTCGCAGTCATCGTCAGCGTGAGCTCGACAAAACAAACGTGTGTGTGTGTGTGTGTGTGTGTGTGTGACAGAGATTTCCCGTGCTGCTGGTTTTTGCAGTCGTGGATGGAGATGGAGTTTCCAGTCCAGGCCCACCGGACCAGCAGCGTATCAGGGAGCGCGGCGTGTCTTTCACGGGGCTCTGAGGTATGCGGATGGGGGCTGGTCCCATTCTCACCCAGTCCCAGCACGACTGCAGGGCATCAAGAAACTCTGATAGTACAGTTTGGGTTCGATTGACCGAGAGAGTACTTACAACTCACAACAATGCCAAACTGTTGTATTGTCTTTCACCAGAAGCAAAATCAGAAAATAACCTTACTGTCCGTGTAACTGTCACAAAGAAATTGTTCATTACGATATCAGTGGAGGAAAAAAATCACTATAGACATAATCTAAGGAATAGAATGTAAGTGAGAATATGAAACATTTGGTGCACAAAGAATGCTGAGATATGTTTTCGGCTGTGAGAGGCACTTTTGACACATATTTTGGGAGTACAAAGTAACAACTGCCTGATCATTCGCTGCAGAGTGGTTTTCTTTTTACAAACTGCTGAGAAGTGGGCGGCTGGTTTCCTCCCCGTGGTTTGCTCCTCCCCTACATACGTGGCAGCTACAGAACTCATACCCCATCATCGCCACCACCATCACCATCCTCATCTGCCTGCAGAGACACATCAGCTCGGGCCCGAGGGTCACAGACACTCCATAGACCCCATACCTGCAATTCCTTCAAGGCTTGTAAAGTTCAAACCAAACGTAGAGCCCATCCATAGGGCCATTCTCATTTCCTTTCGCTGAGAAACACGACTTCTCCTTTCCACACACTAGATGTCACTGAAGGAATACAAATGAACACATGTGACATACCAGGGTGAATGATCATTATAATAGCAAGTTGCTATAAATTAGGTTGTACATATTAGTTATAAAACAATACGACCATCTATATCAAAACTTGAAATTTTTCTATTTAAATTATCCAAATATATACTGGTGTTTGGACAACATGGAAGACACATAATATATATAATTTCTCTGATTAATATGATTTTAAGACAATTCAAGAAAAATAAGAGTCCACTCTTCCATTTGTTTACTTTTGTTTACGGATTTAATCAACATAATCAACAAAGTGAACGCTTCCTCCAAAGGTCTCTCCTTTTCCGAGTGTCCGTGAAGGCAACCTGACTCCACGCCCAGACGCCGTGACAACAGACGCTCCTCCGCCGGACCCGCTGTCAGTTCAGGTGCTCGCTCAGCTGCGTGAAATTGCAGCTTCTTGCCCCTCTGAGCTCTATCAGTCCTACACGCTGAAAATGGCCTAACGCACTCAGCTTTGTTTCCGAGTCCGTCTCTCACCGGGACGTCTGGAAAAAATCCTTCTCCCCCCCCTCCCGCCTCATCTCCCCTGGAGTGAAGCGGGAACACGCCGTCATCATGAAGATTTTCACGGGGAAACAATTCTGAGCTGCGCGCTAATTCTTTCGAGTGGGGACAGCTAGCGGGTAGGCTAACCAGATAGCCAACCGGGCAGGTCAGCGAGACCGGCGGACCGGATAACGGACAGCCATGGCTGGGCTCATCAAGAAGCAGATTTTGAAGCATCTCTCCAGGTCAGTTCGGGCAGGGAGGGGGCAGGAATAAAGAATTCAGCTGTCAAGCGCTCGCTAGCAATGACCAAAAATACACTTCAGATGTGAACAAGACAATACCAGAGTAGTTATGTTTTAGTGAAGCAGGGAAATGTTTGTTTTGAGGGACCAGAGGTTAAAGTGGCCCATATCCATGATGTGTGACAGACTGTCAAGCTCCGCGTTCTGTTCCCAGTTACCCCCGGTGACCTGACGTGGCTAGTCGGCTAACCAGCTAACATACGCGTTAGCTAGTGCTAATCCCTCGACAATGCTTCGACAGGTTTGACCAGTCGGGTGGTTCATTCAGATTATGAACACAATCTCAGCCATCTCTGAAAAGAAAGCCAGTCCCTGTGACCCACACCTACTGAACACCTGCTTAACATGTCGCATGACTTGGACCTTGTACCAAGTTGTCTTGGAGAGTTCGCAGCACCCAATTGCGCAAGGGTGAATCAGCGGGGTGCGGGTTTGTTTACAGGGTTTCAACCC
Organism: Centriscus cristatus; assembly: GCA_037832705.1. Lineage (NCBI taxonomy): Eukaryota > Metazoa > Chordata > Actinopteri > Syngnathiformes > Centriscidae > Centriscus > Centriscus cristatus. Next base: position 5,306,052 of record JBBMJM010000003.1, on the reverse strand, counting down.
CGCTAGCAGGTCCGGTCACCACTGAAACACAAACATCCTTGTTATATGTCATGTTAATGTCACGACCAGCAAAGTGTGCGGCTCCATGTATTTTTTAGGGTCTTGTTTTTATAGGCAGCATTCAGCCCCATGCATTATTTATTGTTTTCCACTGTCCCTTTGCAAGGAACAACTTCCGGGGTTTGTTGCCATTTCCTTCCATCCACTTCTAATAACCTGTAATTCAGCTCATTCCCACCTTGAGTCACTTTCTCCTCATATTTATTGAGCAGAAATCGTCGGTACTGGTCACAGCTAATGGAAGAATGTTAATCTGTGGCTGTAGCAGTTTACATACAATCATTGAGGTTGCTTCGATAGTAATACGTTATCATTTACCAGTGGTTTATAGAATGTTATTGGTGTTAAAGGTTGAGATGCCCTTCACTGCCTGAGGACATTGGTGTGTGCAGGTGTCTTTGTGCTGCGTTTATGTTTTCCTTCCCCCCCATGACGATTTGCCCTTTGCATCAACATTTACAGTAAATGGCTAGAAGACAAGTGACGTCACCCCTACTTGGGCTTGTCATCTGATCGCCTTTGTGTGTCCCTGATTGGTTTGACACTGAGGAGAGGCTGACCTGCCTCGCAACGAGTGTGAGAATGCTAAAGCGGCATCACACAGCGTTCCTGCCTTTCCATGATGTGTGTGATTTTTCTTGAATGTGCTTTGCTGCTTCCTGTTGCGTTATCAGCATCAGCCAGGAATAGTTTCTGCTAAAGAGATTATTCATACACACTGTAGGTGTGCTTACACAGCCGCAGGTTATGTTGTGGGTGTCAACATGTCAACGCATCCACTGCAAAAACCCACGCTTAACTGTTGCAAGGGACACACACGTCCATACAGTATGATCTGTGATAAGGACAAGCCTGCTAGGGTGAGACAGCACAATGTCTTCACAGTTCATTGACCTGAAAGTCTGCGATGTCTCTTCTTCTTCAGTCCAGTGAAAGAGGAATGCAGTATACCAGTCGACGAGCGTTTTTGTACAGGGTTAGCTGAGAAAAGCCTTGTGTGAGTATTAATTAGTTTGTGACATATACGTGTTCTGCCTTTTCCCAATGGTAAGTGGATCAATTGGGTGTTAGTTCAGGCAGCCTATGGAGCAGGATTTTATTTAATTTTCTTTTTTCATGTGGTGTTTGTATGGAAACTGAAATAAAATGGAAAAGAAATATAAACCGGAATTAAGTACTCATTTGTCAATAAAGAGGAACACATTCTTTTTGTCAGGTTGGTATTTGAAGTTTTCAGTATCATTAAAACCCAGTGTTGTCTTCATCAGTGGAGGTTTCGTGCTTGTTTCAGAGTGAATCCAGACACAATACCTGCTGCCGAGCTTGAACCGACAATTTTCGTCCCGATGAGGCCTCATAACGATGAACTCCGTCGTTCCCAGTGTTACTGCTCACTGCTGGTGGAGCATGAGTCATGCATGAGTGCCGAGCCGTGGGTGTCTCATCTATCTGCAGCTGAAGTATTGTGTAATGAATGCCTCGGCTGTGCGACGTTTGGCCGGGGTCCCTGCAGGCCGTGACACCCTCTGCTCCTGTGTAACTCGGCTCCTCAGTTGTTTTTCTGCGTCATACAAACCTGCTGATCTCATTCCTTCCCCTTACACTGCAGAACAGTGGGTTTTTGGGTCAGATGCGAATGAATGAATGAATGAATGATCTGCTTCTGTCGTCACACGCTGTTTTTCAATGTTGTACATGTTATTTGTGATTTCTGTTGTGAGGGGATCACGTCTAATGAAGGAATCCGCAATCGCTGCTGCAAGCGAGCGGAAGCGCCTTCATCTGCCACGTGGGTGCGAACAGCTGATGGAGACCGATCGTCTCGGTGTTCTAAAACAAGCTGGTTGTCGTCTGAATCATCTGGCCGTCTTTCCTCAGGCTTTCCTCTCTGTGGCGCCGTTGTCAACATCGCAGAGCAGGGGATGGGGGAAAAAAAATCTTTCCATTCACAAGATCCGCAATCCAGCATTAGTCTGTGGTCAGGGCTTTGTGGTTCGTGGAAACTTGCAAGATCAGCCTCTTGTTGGAAATGGATAGAGACGTTGAACATGTTGAACATTGTCTGCTAGGTCCATGTGTGAAGATACGTGCAGCAGCAGCAGTGTTGTGTTCAGTGACCGTGGCTCTGGCAGTAGTTTGCATAATCCCGCTCGTAGATCCCGAGTTTATTCGTAGGTATCAGACACCTCGTCAGCTGTGTCCTGTCGTCATGAGAAGAAGCGGCCTGTTACCCAGAGGAGAGTCCAGATATGGCGGCAATGAGCCGGCTGATACATGATCAGTAGCAGGAATGAATATTTCACTGGTCACAAGGCTGTGACACCCCTCCAGACACGTCATTCTCCCAGAGTCGGACGTGTGTGCGTCTCTGTGTTGTGAGTGTGTGTCTGCCCACGTTAGCTCATTAACACGTCGCATCGACTTGGTCTGTTTGCGGAAGTGTGTTTAACGTCTTGCTCCAGCGTGCTGAGTCTGCTGTTGTGTCTACCGCTGCCCCTGAATAATTTACAGGGATGTTGAATTGGAGAGGAATTGAACACGGCCAGGAGCTGTGCAGGGGATGAGGCAGTCAGAGGAATTCAACAGGGAAACACATGGGATTTCCTGTTGGACTGTGTCCTCGACACCAGGTATCCACCTAGAGGACACCTTCCTTTGCTCTCAAACGTCCAGGTTTATCAATGTGACATTGATTGCAGCGGTCAGTGTTTGCTCAGTTGTTCATGGTCATGTTGTAAAAAAAAAAATGCACTGGAAATGCTGAAGAAGCTGGCTGGCTGTAATATGAACTGAAACACAGAATTCAGTCAATTCTGGACATGAAACTGACATGTGCACTCGACATTCTTCTGTTAGATGCTTTGACTAACATGTTTTACAACTCTGAGCTTTGAGCCGGCTCTGTTTACAGCAGTGGGATGTAAGCCAACAAGATTAGACCTACCTGTGTGTGCGTGTGTGTGTTTGTTAACGGTCAATAAATCGTTAAGGATCTGGACACTGGTAACTGTTGACTAAAACTTAAATGGCCATAGTACCAAGAGCCTATTGGACATTGAGTCTGTGTGTTCAAGTGTGTTTCCCTGAGGTCAAACATTAGGAACAAACAAATCACTGCAACAGTGATCTTGTGGGTAAAAATGCTTATTAGCCTTTGTTCACAGATAAACGTCGAATCCAGGAGGTGGTTTCAAACCATGTTAGCATGGCGCACACTTCTGATGTGAATCTCAGTGTCATTCAGAGAACAGAGGTGAAATATAAACCTTTGATGTTGCTATAAAGATAATTAAGGCTAATGTGGGTTGGAGCCCAATGACCGAATTCTACATGTGTTATTTTGGAAGCTTTTTCATCTGAACTTGACCAATTACTGTTCAAAAAGGTATTTCACTGAGTTAAATTAGTTTCTGCTTTAAGGAAATGGCTATTTACAGAGACATCTCTGCTTCTCCTTCCAAACCAAACAGTTGGTGGGGTTTGTTTGCCAAGAATCTCCTGTTTCTATAATTATCCCCCAGCCTCAAAGCTGCAATCCTCCTCCTCCTCCTCTGTCTCGGTAGGTTTGCGAAGAACCTGTCGCCAGACAAGATCAACCTGAGCACGCTGAAGGGGGAGGGCCAGCTCACCAACCTGGAGCTGGATGAAGAGGTTCTCCAGAGCCTGCTGGACCTGCCCACCTGGCTGGCCATCAACCGTGTGTGCTGCAATAAGGCCGCCATCCGGGTGAGGATGCAGGGATGCAGACGATGAATGTGGAAGACTTGTTTTTAATCAGCCCCTGTCTGCTGACTGTACAGCGGATAATAAATCACACATGATGTAGATGATGAGTATTTCCACTCAATGACACTCGCCGCAGTCGTAGTGATGAACAAACTGTCCCACCCTGGAAACCGTATTCAGACCGAGGTCCCATCCCTCTTCCTCCTCTCCCACATCGTTCCTTTCTCTGCAGCTCTCGACTCCAGTCACGTTTCCTCCTCTTTCGTTGCTTCTGTTTTGTCGGTTTACAAACCTCCAGAGAGACGTTGAAATTCTTCTTCTCTCGTAGCTGTATGACTGACAGCCAGTGTGAATGGAGCGTTACGTTTCAGAGGGAACTGCAGCGGCTGATTGCACCTCTCCACCTCGTACTACATTTCTCAAAAAGGAGAACATTGATCTGTATCTCATTTCCTTTCTTTTCATGTCCTCAGCGCTCTTACGCGTCTTCCTGTTTGAGAAGAGCTCAAGCAAACACACGTTCACCTCTGATCTGCAGATATAATGTGGTATCTGTGGTTGAACTAACACCTCCTCTAATTTGTACCAATGAGCCGAGACAGATTAACGGGATCTAATTCAGTTAGACAGAGTGAGTTCCTCTGTGGAACACACCTGAATCAGAGCCTGTGGAGCATTAATGGAGCTCTGCACCTTAAAGAAGAAAACTGTTATGTTTATTATCATTCTTTTCATTTGAATTGTTTTCCGCTTTCGTCCACAGATCCCTTGGACAAAGCTGAAGACTCATCCGATCACTTTGGTAAGTCGCAACCTTTCACTTGAAAATAGACAGAAATGAAAACAAGTAGAACTTATTTCCTTCATAAAAGAAATCAACCACATTCTCTTGTGTTAAATGATGCTGTTTATTACACAGTCTGCAGCAGGAGACCACTGGATGAAAATTAGCAATTAAAGCTGGAATAAAAATGAATGAAGGGTCATGAACAGAAAAATGAATTTCTTGTATTTCCTGTCCTGGTTCTTGTACGAAGTTATGACTTCATCCCTGCAAGTGTTACACAGGACCTTCTCATCTCTTTCAGTCTTTGGATAAAGTGGAAATGGAGATGAGTACCTGTGACGAACCCCGCCCCCCCAACGGCCCGTCTCCCATAGCAACAGCATCAGGACAAAGGTGAGCTGTTCCTGTCGAACTGACATCCACTTCCACCTTCTGCTTCTTCAGTGACATGTACACGACACACAAAGGGAGAAAAATATGGCAGCAAATACATTTCGATTTGTCTGAAAACCTGTAGATGTTAAAGCTTCTGTACTGGTGTCAAGATATTTGAAGTATTGATTGTGATGAAAATCACTCCCGTTTGTATCGAATGATTGTTTTATTTGAAACGCTTCCATCTATTCACGCCACCTTTGTCTCCTTGTCTATGCCCCCGCCTCTCGACTGGGGTCTCAGTGAATATGGCTTTGCGGAGAAGGTGGTGGAGGGGATGTCCTTGTCCATAAACTCTATCGTGATCAGGATCAGTGCCAAGGCCTTTAACGCCTCCTTCGAGCTCTCCCAGCTGCAGGTCTACAGCGTCAACACAGGCTGGAGCATCAGCGACCTGCGATTCACTCGCATCCAGGACCCTCAAAGGGGAGAGGTCAGTGTCAGGATCATTCACCTGGTGCAACGGTCCCCGTAGTTCTGGGTCAAATGACGCTGCTTGTGTGCTCCAGATCCTGACGTTTAAGGAGATCAGCTGGCAGATGATCCGCATCGAAGCTGACGCAATTCAGAGCGCCGAACACGAGATGCTGAGCGCCCCCATCCGCCTCATCACCAATCAGTCCAAGATCCGAGTCACTCTCAAGCGACGGGTCAGACACACATTCATCCTCTGAAAATAATCACAAAGGCGGCTGCTCAAACAGCATCTCTGTCTTTATTATAACAATAATCCCTCTGTGAGCCCCCGCAGTCTGCGGTGCCGCCTCCAGCGACGATGTTTATCTCATAATCAAACACAAACGCCCGTACAGAGGGAGAGTGCAAAGCAGAAGACGTGTTCTGTGTGTGAGGCTGCTGGAGGCGATTACCCGCCTGTCATTTTTACATTACAATCACTGAAGAAGTCGAGGTGCACCTGACGAAAGCAAAAGCAGCCGACCTGTATGGAACAGACCACTTGAACGGACAGAATATAATGTTGCTGGAAAGTGAGCGTTCATCTCAGGAGCTGACCTTCTGTGTGATGCAGATTAAAGACTGCAACGTGGTGGCCTCCAAGCTCATTCTGATCCTGGACGACCTGCTCTGGGTGCTGACGGACTCCCAGCTCAAAGCCATGGTGCAGTACGCCAAGTCCCTGAGTGAGGCCATGGAGAAGTCTGCACAGCAGAGGAAGAGCATGGCCACAGAAGACCAGGTACAGACACACGCACACACACCATATTAATGCTCTATGTCAGTTCTGATCTCATATCCACACTATTAACTGTTGAGAGCTGTCTATCTATAGGCAGTAGGCTCACTGGATCATTTAAAGCTACTCTGCACTCTCATAATTCACACTTACTCCATCAGAGCTGAAGTCCAGCAGTATAATTTTAGTAATTTAGCCTAACACTCCATCTACTGGACGAATCGAGTACTGCATGATACAACGTTTGGTTATAACATTGAGACCGTTTTACAGAATTTAAGCATAGATAGATAAATATTTTATTACAGTTTCAGCCCTTTTACATGTATGGACCTGCATGTGTGTTTGCAAGGTGTCGTCTGCGCCCCCCTCGGCCCAGCAGATCCGCACCCAGCAAGTGTCTGCAGCTGCTGACCAGAGCGCCACCATGGCAAAGCTGTTCAGCGCCTACGATGTGTGTGAGACATCGCACCACCTGCAGATCACACATCTTGATCTGCACATTTGTGATGACATACATGCTGTGGACAAAGGTAACACACACACACACACACACACACACA
>JBBMJM010000003.1:5248635-5259573 GCA_037832705.1 Centriscus cristatus | reverse complement strand
TGCACCATCTGACCCCGAGGACATCCTGACAGTCTCCTGCTGCCCTGCTCAGTTTTAAAATGACGATAAAAATAAAGGCCTGATGACGACGATAGTGGAGTCGGTGCTTTTCCACGACACGGTTCCGGGGGAGGGGGGGTCTGTACCCGTCACGTTTGATTAGCTGGGGCCATTCACCTTTACACTGGAGCAATTAGACAAGGTCAAGGGTGTTTCAGAGAAAAGAAAGAAAATGTGAGAACTTTGTTTTCAAAAATACAATTTCTTCCCGAGAAGACACTTTTCGTACGAAATTTGAGAAAATACTTTTGAAATTTATTTGAGAATATCAATGTTACTCTTTTCACTCGTACTTTTATTTTTATTCTTAAGAGTAAAAGGTAGGAAAAAACACACAAGCAGCATGAACCGTTGTCTTTTCTGCTCTTCCTCTTCAGCTGGTTTTGCTGAAGCGAAAGCTGTTCCCCAGACGCCGAGCGACCAGGGACAACAACCCCGAGCGAGTATGAAACAGGAAGCCCACCGTGTTCTATGGACCCCTCGGAGGCGGGAATCCTCGCTGCTTGTGTCGCATCAGCACAGTCGGACGATGGAAAAGTCCCGCATGAAGGTGACGTTTGTTGAGTGAAGGGAAGTCTCCTCCACTGGGGTCATCAGGGTGTGACACTCCCTCACTCCCCCACTCACTCCCCCCGCACTGCACCGTCGTCCTGCTGTCTCCACACACCGACTGTTGACGTGTGTGTGTGTGTGTATGAGTGCAGAGTTCAGGTTTATCATCACGTCTAACAGACTGTTGTGCGTTTAAAGCTCAAACATCTCGTCATTTCTGGAAATCGTGCTCTTTCCTTGTCATCATCAGAGACATTCGAAGACAACGGGAGCGTTTGGTTTCATGGATGGAACTGATTTGAGTGAGCGTGGTGAAATGCAGCTCCGGTTCTTTGGCTTTTAACACACAGGCTTTGTTCTTGTCTGGATGAAATGAAAAACTCCCGATTTTTAGTAACGGTCACTTGTCTTAATGTGGATACTTGAAGTGCCTTCGTTGTTCGTTCCTGCCTGTTGGAATAGTTTGCTTTCTTTTAAACGGTTTACAAAGGTCGACTCCTCCATATCACTCCCCAGTCTGGTGTTTTGTGATGAGAATGAAGAATTAGGGTTAATGTGGTACTAATGTGTTGATTGTGTAGTTAAGTAATGACACTGCAGCTTTCACAGCCATCTATGTGTGTCCCCGTGGGACTCAACGAACTCGCGACTGTCTGAAATTCAGACCCCTCAGCATGTTCTTTAACTTATTTTGATGGAATCACTGTGGCAATGAACCTGGTGACTCATACGTCTCATGTAAACACTGAATGTAGGTTTGGCTGCACACAAAAGGCTTGTCACGTTTCCTGACTTTTAAGAGAACAATCATGATCATGTGACCACTTGCTACCGTTAGCATTTGTTGCTAAGATGTAGAGAAACTGGACGTTGGATTGCATCAGTCAAGCGGTTCCACATCGGAAATAAAATGTGACTTTCTTCATTCGCCTTCATGTTTTTTTTACTACACTGTTGCTGTGTTTTATTGTTATGTGATTAATGAAAATACTTACTTTAGCTAAATCCCATGTGTCTCAAAACTTCCTGATTGTCCAATCTGCGACATTCTCAGAGGATCACTGGATGGTTGTAGCTGATGATACCCATGTCAAAGTGTGTCATCTACAGTGATGAAAACCCTGAGGGGTGTCCTATCTTATCTTAAATTAAATAGTTCAAGCTCTGAAATGATGTTGGAGGAGCTGCTAGTTTTCAGTTTTCATTTTCAGCACTCTTGCATTTCACTCCACCAACCGGTGCGTTTGTTACTTTAACGATCCAAATTATCTTTCAAAGACAGAACGTGTCAGGACGCTGCATGAAAAATATGTTCTTTATTACAATCTTTTCCACGTGTTAGTAAAAACATATCTACCGTGTTACTGAACAGTGCAACATTGTGTTCTAAATCAACTGTTGACATTTCTATGCATAGTTCTTGTTTGTAAAATCATGTTTCTCAGGACATCCTTTAAAAAAAAATCCCTTTAGGGGCAGAATCTGAGATGAAGCACTTATTTGTTGGAAATAAAACTAATACCATATGTTCACCCTTAGAGAGTTCCCGGGCACCACAGAAGTATCCAGATGTGTACATCTGTCAAAGAAAATACTAAAATAATAATAATCCAGATGAATCATTCACATACACATACATGACATTTGTATAAGTGAAGAAATCAGGACTTGCACTGTATTATTACTGTAGTTTACATCTATGTGGAAAAAAATGTACAAAGCTGCTATACATTGAATATTCACAAGTTAAACAGTTAATTACAACAAAAATATTTAAGGCGACTTCTGTTGAATTCTGTACAATCACAAAACATTATTTCTTAGCCCTTCAGGGAGAAGAACAGAAAGCAGAACGAGTCCAGTGTTAATGCTTCATACGTCGACGGCGATCCAAAGGCAGCGGTTTCGTTTGTATTTTCCGAGACTGTGGAATGAGATGAGTAGCTGAGAATAAATAACTAGAACGGTGTATGTGAGGGAAGCCTGACAAGACTAAAGTCATATTCCACATTAACACCGGCCGTTTCCCCTTCACGTAGCTCATTGACAACCTGCTGGCCCACACCACCATTTCGAAATTACATGAGGTTTTGAAGGTCCTATTTGTCTGATTCCATATTTTTAAACCCTGATTTAGTTTCATTCATTGAATAAATAAGGTGTCATAAAGACAACAGGTATTGTTTAGTTTGAGTAAATACCAAAGACATTTTATCAGCCATTTACTGGGTTGTTGTACTTTTGTCAAATGTATTCACCTTGTTTAGCCACAGTCACGGTCTATTTCTGCTCAGTTTGTGGTTAGAACTTCTGGTCAGAGAGCCTCAAGTCACTTTCCAGTTCTATTAATCAGTTTGGATATTAATAGGACGAAAACACTGGCTGTTATTCACCAGTTGTCATGGTGACCTTCTCATAAGCAGAGTGTCATACAACACTATTTCACGTCCACATATTGGATCAATTACATTGTAAATACAGTTGCATGAATGGACAGTAGAGGTGAAAACAGTGGCTTTATACCAGAAGTTCCACACAAAGCAAACAGAGATGGTGCATCGGTTGTTGTCATGAAACAGGGTGACAATTGTGTTAAAAAACACCTGGGACAAATGTCAGTAAATGTAAAGATAAAAATACCTTTAATATCTACGCAAACTGTAAAATACCCATCGTAGGAAACGTTTTGGTTTTGAGATGAATGTAAAAATGTAGCTTAGACAGCGAAATGATGAACTTACTTCTCCTGCTCAACAGATTTCCCAAACTACTTTTTTTTGGTTTCTAGTGTCGACTTGGTTGCTCCGGCGTGTTACTTTCATTTGGTGGGCGAGGCAGTTTCAGTTTGATGTGGTCACTTTGTCAAGGCTGCATTGGTTCGGGGTGGACGACCTCTTGTCGACGTCGTCGTCGTCTGCTTTCAGGAGCGGGGTAAAGTCAGAGTTCCCCCCCGCCTCCTCCCGCCGGGCAAGCTGTCAGTCGCGGTGGGCGTGGCTCAGAGGCTCCAGGCTAAAGACACGGATGCGCAGGTGGGAAGAGATCTGGTTGCACAAACCTGTGCTGTATCGCGTCAGATCCACAGAAGAGAGGACCTGAAGACAAAACGGAGAAAAGACAAACAATGTAAATGCTCATTAGCCTCGAACGCTGCGTCTGAAAACTGTTGATGATGGCTGTGATCGAGAAACTGAACCAGTACTTGAGAGATGCCTCAAAGGTCGGTGCAGAGAACAAATTCAACTGCTGCACAGAACACACTCACAGCAACGCCACCAGTCGAGTGCATGAAACAGGATTTGCACGGACAGAGACATGGAAAGGTCAACTCCTGTGTGTGTGTGTGTGTGTGTGTGTGACTGCTTCAACAGAAAACACATTCAGTCATAACCGAAAAGGTCGACGAGTGCGACTTCATCCTCAGACGAGTCATAAAGGCTGCGGTTTATCTGGAAAGCAATCGCGTGCACCTTGACCCGCAGCTGCGCTGTGTGTGTGTGATTAGAGGGAGAATGTCGCAGGCATCAGGGTCTGACAGGTGACCGGTTCACCTGTCAGACCCTGATGCCGGTGCTGCAGCTCCACACTGATCATCACGTCCTGCATGTTTACGTTTGGGAGTGAAAACTGAACTGATATAAACACTTTTGAGATATTTTGTCGGTCCAATCAATTCAATTCAAAGAGGACAAACGTAGACAACGGACGGACCGTGGCGATCCACAGGACGATGTACTCGTCGATGAAGCTGTTGAAGTACTGGTTGAGGAAGAGGAGGCCCGGCCCGATGAAGGCGGTGTCTGGTAGGTGTAACTCGCTCCTCGTCATCTGTGCCACCTGAAAGTCGGCGCAGACACAGCACAGGGTTTGAACAGCGCCGATACAAGCGCCAACCGGTGACCTAGGGACGCAGCGCTCTGCACCGTACCACCAGCTTGATGGAGATCTTGGAGATGACCATGCCGAATGCGAGGAGGTACAGACAGGGGTGGTTTTCAAACAGCTGGCTGGAGGACTTTTTGAAGATGATGAAGGCCAGCGTGAGGATGAGGCTGATGTGCAGACCGGGACTGAGCACACTGGTGTCCTGCACAGCACAAGTGTGTGTTACCTTCAGCGCGGGAGCATTTCGCTTGGAGCGCCGTCACGCGTGGTCACCTACCGCCACGGTGGAGCCATTCTTGCCGACGCCTCCGTTCAGGATGATGTAGAAGTAGTTATAGCAGGAGTAAAGCGCTCCTCCGATGATCCCCAGGATGGGGAAGACGTACATCTTCAGTCCGAGGACGGGCAACTAGGGACACAGGTCACGTTAACCAGAGAACCCTCCAGAAAGACGGTTTGTTTTACGTGAAAGCTGCAGGCATGCTGAGCGTGATGGGCGGGGGTGGGGGGGGCAAAGCGAGAGGGAAAGAAAGGCGAGTGGCGTCAGCTTTTGGAGCCAGATCATGTCCAGTAGATGAACCTACTGCCACGGCGTTAGCTACCAATATTTACCTTTGCACGTCTGTCATGTGACGTTAAGTGAAGCCTCCAGAGGCAGCACAGAGTAAAAGCGGAGCATTAATTCTGTGTAAAGTCTACGACACTAAAGACAAGGACTCCGGCGATCCCCGTCAAAACGGTTCCGATGTATACAAGCTGAGATGAAAGTGTTCCCGGGAGTGTCGGCGGCGGTTCACGATGGGAGACTTACCGTGGTGTGCCACAGGCTCACCCCCCCAAACGCTGATATCAAGTACATGGTCATAATGGCGAACTGGACTTCTGTCACGTCAATCCTGCGCAGGAAGCACAAAAAAACAGAGTTACGATGACCTTTGATCCAGAAGCTGTCTGACAGCAGTGTGCCGCGTGTTACTCACAGGCCAAAGCGGAGGGTCCCTGACACGTAGGTCTGCCAGTGGGCACAGAAGAACATGAACATCCCGATGAAACCGCAGAAGAACATCCAGTTGGACAGGTGTCCTATCCCACATGAAATGCATGTTCCCACGGCGATAAACACTGCGGGACGACAGAGAGGCAGACCGAGAAGATCACCGATACAGCAACATGGTCGTTGAGCATTTTCTCCCCCTCCCCCAGCCGCTTCTTCACACTAGGTGTAGTGTAGAACAGTCTGTGCACGTGCGGATCACCTGTGGAGACAGCGTCACAGCCGTGGTCGAAGAGCTCCCCGAGGGGTGAGCTGCTGTTGGTCCTGCGGGCCTGCTTCCCATCGATGGCGTCCAGACACTGGTAGAAGAACAGGCCCAAAGCGCACAGGATGAAGGCCCATGAAGGAGCCTGCGGAGGAGGAGGAGGAGGAGGAGGAGGAGGAGGAGGAGGAGGAGGAGGAGGAGGAGGAGGAGATGGATTTAAGATTCCTGCTGACAAGAAACATGTCTGCCTTTCACTCTGGTGAAGCCACACGCTGGTGCAGCTGCAGATGTTTAAATCTTAAGGGGGGGGGGGTGGGGGGGTGTCTCCATTTTTCTGAGGTTGCTTAATTTCTCAGAAATTCCTGGATTATGTTATGTGAGTTGGACGAGTGAGCCAAGTTTGCAAAATACTATTTGACATAGTCGCTGAATCCACGAAATGCATGAAAAAGATCGTCGACTTCCTGATTATAACGTTGGACTAATCAGGTAATAATCAGTCATGTTATATTAATTTATAGTTTCCTCCCTTTCCAAACTATGCTGTGGTGTTGGAGTAAGCACGATGTACATTTAAAAGACACTTCAACTTAAATCTATTAAGCTATTGTAATATTACAACATCCATGAGATGGGCCTTAAGAATTCCTGTCAGAATAAACACAAACACATTTTTAAAAGTAACGAATACAAGGAGAATTGACAAGACAAGAAGCATACAAATACATTTTAGAAAAACAACATATACACGTATCCAGATCACTTCCTTCATACATGCATAGTGTGTTTGAATTTGCATACATGGTTACCTACACATATACGTACAAATCTAAATCTAACATGACACAAGTCAACATCTTGCACAGATTTATATTTTAGTTTTCTTCAGATACCCAAACGTCTCGTGCAGTGAGGGCAGAATCCACAGACTGCACATTTCATTCGTGGCCAACTGAACAGCTTTTTCCCTTGGACATGCCCTTGTTTACACAGGATTCGGTTCTCTGCTCCTGAATTGTGCACATTGGCCTTCTGAGTCAGTTCGGAATCGGTGTAGGAAATGTCATGGGACGTGACACTAACAGCATGTTGTTCTCAGACGGTGGACTTTGAGTCAGCTGCCACTCCGGTCGGACTGGAAAAACCGATAAACACACTGGTTATTTATGTCAATAGGTTGGGCTACAAGCTACAAGCTAACGCGACAGGCTAATTCGTCGGGTGGGGGTGTGGGGTGGGGGTGGGCAACCTGTGGCGAAAACAAGCACTAATGACAGGGTTTGACCTGACACCAGGTCCTGACAAAAGTTCAGGTCAGCTAGAATCTGACCCTGTGGATAAAGTGCACAGGCGTGCATGTCGGCTTGTACCTGTACCACCGGTGTACAGAATGATTCCCCCAGTTAAGGACTCAACATACCGGTATAACACATCAACGTAACGAGCACTTGGTCACTTCATTAATGCAGACGAAATTCATGTCGTAAAAGTTCTGCCGAATTCGAAATTGGACTTTGTCGATTCGCCTGCGAACTTGAATCTTGGATTATAAGGCCTCTAAATTGTGTGCTGGCCCAAACAACTTTTAACTCGCCCAATATTAGAAGGCGGTTTCGGGGGTACTGTTTCAGCTCGTCTCAAGGTCGCTTCACTCACCTCCTCTGTCGCCGTGGGACAATAATACACAAGCAGGAGCGTGGTGATGATGTTGACCAGCAGCCCAGTAATAGTCAGAGTGTTCGGAGCCACCCATAGTGGGACTTTAAGGATCAGCCAGTTCCAGAGGATTTGACACGGTGGGTCGAACAGGGACCGACCGGAGGCGCTGTATTTGTGTTCCTCCAACCGTTTAAGCTGTGCGAGTGACAGTGGCTCTGACGAGAGGATTGCCATTGTCGCCCAGTCCCTCCGCAGATTACCGCTTCCAAATGTCACAAGAAAGAGACTCGGGTAGAACTGTGTTCTCTCCTAAATATAACAGCTCATCTGGCAGTCATAGCGAGTGAGCGAGCGACGAGGCCGATCCCATAGGCGGAACTATAAGGTGACTTGACGTTTCCGACCGGGCTGCGCCTGGACCGGAAGTGAAAGTCCGGGTTTGAATGATACGTATGTGTACCGGGAAATTTAAATGGAACTGTTTGCTTACGAAAAACAGATAACGACGACGCCAAAGAAGCGTTTCAAAGGAAAAGGTATTTGAAGTTTGGCTACTGTCATGTGATGAAAATTAAATGTGTACCAACCAAATTGGGAAATATTTTTCCCAATATCTGGGAAAAAATATTGGGAAATATTTTGTCAACATATAAAACACCAAAGTATAAGATAACCACCTTGGTGAAGGTAAATATTTGTAAGTTTTATTTATGAAAACCCCATTGACAGTGAAAACAAACCAAACAGCAATGATAACCACATGCTATTTAAGTCATGACAGATGTTTGCCAAAATATATGAGAAGAGTCATTTTTAAAGTACCTTTTATTGCAATCCATGGGTCATAATTACAAAGGTAAAAGCACACACGTGACCGAGAGTCAAACACGTCTCAAGCCGCCAGTGGGAATCTAAAAAGGTCGTTAGACTATGAACTAGTAACCTCCACTGGGATTCCTCTTGATTATTTAATGTGAAGAAAGAAGTGTCAACACATTCATTTGTCTTACAGTTTCATACCATTTAGATGTTTGGAAACACCCGATAAAAACACCAAGGCTGCTTCCTTTTTTGTTTTGACCGACCCCAGAAATACATTATCACCTTCAACAAGCACTCGCAAGAAAAATCAACATGTAAATACTGTAGGTGTGTGTCATTGCTTGTGCTATGCGTATTTATTTCCACACTACGTATCAAAGTTTGAGCCAAAACACTGCTGACATGCATCAGAGCTGACAGAGTCATTCAAATACAAGAGGGTGACGACGGCGATCTGGCTTGTTTTCAATGGTAACTAGCTCCACACCTGCACACAGCATTCTACACCACAGACCAGCCCCCAAACACACACACACACATATCCCCCCTCCATCCATCTCGCCGTTGCTTCACAGGCCGCTGACGTCAGTAGGTGAGAGAAGATGATCACTAGCGGCAGCAGATTTCTCTAAAGCTAAAGTGTCTCATTGTCCAGTTTTACTTCTCTTGTTCGACAATCTTTGTCTCGTTCATGTACTTGTCAATCAGATGTAGGGGCACCCCACGCTGCATGAGTTCATAGAAGGTGAAACCTCCTGGGGGGGAAAGAGGAGACAGTTTCGTGATGAAGTTGTGGAGGAAAATGGTCAGTGTGGAGAGGAAAGAACAGTAAAGGAGAAGGAGGAATGCCTGGAGGGCTGATTGGGCAGAGCAAAAGAAATGCAACAAAAACAGCCTTTATGTTCACAAAGAGGCAGAGAAGAGAGGTGTGAATGCCACATTCAGCTGGTAAAACAAACATTGTGTCCCAATTTCGATACTACCTATTATTACTTGTACGAAGGAGTAACTATGCTCTGTCCTTGTTCTCTTCTTAATCTGCCTTGGAAACACACGCATGGTCTGTATAAAAGAAAACATTTTCTTTCTTTCTTTGTTTCTTTTTTTTTAGATGTAACTACTAGATGTGCCCCAAGACACCGGTGGATTTCAATGACTGAGGTAAGTGTTACTGTTATACTGAGAATTGAGTACTTTTCAAGTGTCTGTGCAGTCAGCATTGGTGATAAATGTGTGATTTATTGACCTATAGACTGCTGCAGTTCTGATACAGTAATTTGATTTATTCAATGCACCACAGTGTGGCACCACACTCGGTATGCATGCAGACTCTTCAGAATAAAGTAAAAATACAGTTTGTCTTATAATTGTAACCTGCATGAAAGTGGGGCAAACAAACACCCACTAAATTTTGATGTGTAGTATGAAACTGGGACACAGCTTACGTCTGCTCAGGCGTGCAGAGTTGGAAGCGCTGAAAAAAAAAAAAAAATGCATACAGGAGTGTTGCAAAATCCAGACGAAGGAATACTGTTTACTCATCTGCAACAAGAAAAAGCTGAACAGAGGACTGGGACTGGAGACACCACCAATCATTCAGGGACAATAATAAATCCCTGACAACACCATATGTTAGTCTGATTTGTTTCGATCCTTTACAAATTCAACTGCAGCCATCAGAGTTATGTGGAGAACCTCTCTTTATGCAATAAAGGTCTCCACAGATGCTTTATTTGTCGATAGAGATTAGAAAGCTTGCGACATTTCACTCACCTTGTGTGTGCAGCTGAAAATGCACGAGAAAACGTCTTTGAATTCACATAATTTCACACCATAGCAATTGCATTGGCTTCTGCATGCTGTCATGCAAGCCATGTTACATTAATGTCTGATGTTGTTTCTCTGCATTTCGCTTTTGCGGGGAAGAGAGCGCAGCAATCCAGCGAGGCTGACTGAAAGATGCATATAATGAATGACATAAGCTTCATATGCCAAAACCATATGAAAGCTTACCTTATATGAGAACATAACATTCATAATTCTTGAGTTTGGACTGGGGGAGAGAGAAGAGAATAGGGGTTATTAAAGGTTTACATGGAGTTATATGCGTGCACCGGGGAATACTGTTGAGTGATTACTGAACTCTTTATATGAGGAGTTAACTTTGTGGCACAAAGCCACTGGACCTCATGGAGTAACTTTATGATGCCAGATGAATAATCCAGCCACTACTGAATCATTACAGCTCTGTATGTTATTCGTACTAATGTATGAGTGATGACAGACTGTGTGTCAAGAGGATGGACAGGATGACTCGATGAACTGGACTGGAAAGAGTTGTATGAGAACACAGGGCATAAACCTCTACACGTCGTGGTTATGGAAGTGTGTCTTGATATTACATGAACAGATTATTATTATGTCATTATTCATATCACCCGGTAATGGGGCCCAGTTGCACTGGCTGTTTGTAAATTCAAACCTGAAGTGCAGATTTAAATTTTACTAAAGGGTGCGCACCACACCACATTGTTTCTCAACTGATATTATGTATGGAGGTGCAGATAGAGCACACATAAAGTAATGCTGGCTCGCTTTAATTAAGCCAATTTACAGATATATAAATATGTGTGTGTGTGTGTGTGTTTCTAGGAGTTCTTTGACCTTTGGCCGGTCCTGATGGGAGAAGTTCCACCGTATGATG
>JBBMJM010000003.1:5228816-5248535 GCA_037832705.1 Centriscus cristatus | reverse complement strand
CACACACACACACACACACACACACACACACACACACACACACACACACACACACACACACACACACACATTTTTACATTTGACAGTCAGTGGTACCTTCTTTGACGATGAGAGCGCTATTTTTGGTTTGGGTGGCGGTTTCGCTAAGCCCACACATGTTCTCTGAGAAGATCCTGAAGTAGTACTCGTTCCCAACCACCAGTTCCGTGATGGCGATGCAGGTGCGATGGTAGTGCTCGATGCATGTGTACCATTCCTGTGAAACCGATCCAAACATGTCAATAATGTGCATTGATTCCCTGTTCCCTGTCCTCTTGTATTTTAGTTGTCTATCAACCTCTCACCATAGTCTTCTTGTCCGCTTTTTGAATTGTGTAGCCTGTTATTGGGGCGTTGCCGTTGTCTTTTGGGGGGTCCCACACCAAAGCCACGTTTCCTCCCCATACATCCTGAATTGTCACACTGTGGGGAGGTCCAGGTAGGTCTACAAAAGGGCAACATGGTTAAAAATTCAAAGAGGAACTATAGAATTCTTGTTAGGTGAAATAGCAATACGACGACTGTGGCTCACCTACGATTTGAATGTCAATAATGGCTGTGTCTATGTGGTTTTCAACCTGCACGGTCATTTCATACTTCCCAGAGTGACTGCGCTCTGCTTTACGGATGAAGATTATACTATCACACTCAGTGTTGCGGATGTTGATATGGGAAGGATCTATGGGCTGACCCTCCTTCAGCCAGGTGACCTTTGGCCTGGGTTTTCCCTAGACACATCACCACAGGGTGGCATGAGTAATATTCTGCTCAGAGATGCAGCGAATTGAACAAGAAGAAGCCTCACCATAAACGGCACTACAAGGTTAACCGCTTCTCCGACTTTGCGAGTATATGTCTGCTTCAGGTGTCGTGGAACTCGGATCTTGGGTGGTTCTGAAGAGGTGGTTGATCAGAAGATGTACGATGTAATCTCAGTACTTTGGATCTCTCATTCTTTTCTGAGAGTGCAGTGATCCAGGTTTTCAAAGACTCACCGATAACCTCTTTGACAAGAACAGAGTGCTGAAGCGTACGCGGAGCACTGGCTCCAGCGGCATTGACGGCCTTCACACGAACTAAAATTTTACACCCAGGAGTCAGCCCTGTGATCGTATACTTTGTCTTCTCTGTGAGCTCCTTGTTGGATACTACCCAGTCATTACCTGTGGGAAAAGGGCAGTAGATTTCAGGCAGATTATGGTACGGTTCAGCTGATATTTCTTGTCATCACAGTCTGTGGGGAACTGTGCTTGCTCTCTCTCTCTCTCTCTCTCTTACTCCCTTCAATGCAGTACTCTATTAGATATCCATCAAGACCAGCAGCTCCAATGGTTTCAGGAGGACGCCACTTTACAGTCACTGTGGTGTCTGTCACATCATCCACAACCAGCATGGTGGGTTCGCTGGTCACGGCTAGGAAGGAAAACAAAATGCGTGATCAAGGCAGGTCATAGTTACCATTCCTTGTTTGTTTTCCAACAATAGATAGCCGGTATGCGATCAGTCCCAGTCTCAGACCTCATTAGTCCCTACTCTTGTTGTCTATTCCTGTATTCTGAATCATATTTAACTCCTATTGAACCCTCTCACATACCTGATCTCCTAAACCTCTAATCCACAGATGGTTTGGCAGCCATTATAAAGACATATTTAATATCCTCTAAAGCTCCTTCATGTCTCGTGGAGGTCACTGTCAGAATGCTTGGGATGGTGGAGTATAGGGAGGAACAGCTGCCTTGCAGGGGGTACTGAGGGCAGTTCACACACACACTGTCTAACTATCACCATCTAACCTAATCTTTGAGAAACACGTTAAAGTAACATGAACTCTTCGTACCATATATTGTGGCGTAACGTGTTAAATTTCCTTGCTGACATCTCCTTAACAATGCCAATGGACTGTCAGTTAGATCACAGTGTGTGATTGTGAATGTCATTTATGCATGTGCTTGGAGGAACGTTTGGATGGTGGGTTGGTGAAACAAAACACAGGATATTTCAGTGCTGTTAGAGCTGTGCTGATTCTTTTTTTATGATTTACCTAAGAGACAGAATAGAAAAGACACAAATTGTTTTTGTTTTCTCAGTATTTGTGTTTTGCGTTTTTGCAGTTTTCTGGGTTAGTCGTTAGACAATAAATGTGTGAAGTGAAAGAACAAGGAGACGTTTGGGCTACTAACCCAGAGGGGTAAAGGCTTTGGATGGCTCACTGGGTTTGGACACACCGATGGTGTTGACTGCAAAGATGCGAACTTCATACGGCACACCTTCAATCATTTTCTTGGGTTCGAAAGATGTTTCTTTGATCAGGTCAAAGTTCAGTCTCATCCATCTGGAGCTCTGTTTCTTCTTTCTCTCAACAAAATAGCCTTTGAGGGGGAATTTCGAAAGCATCATCACAGTAATAATACAACCTGTGAGCATAAGGTGAACATGAGTGTGTACCTAGTATTGGAGAACCTCCGTCATATTTTGGTGGTTCCCATGCCATCGAGCACCAATCACCACCCACCACCGGGACTAAAGGAGCATCTGGAGCATCAGGGATATCTACAGACATATAGCACAATGCAATGTTGAGGAATCAAGAAAGAGGTATTGTCCATATGGTTGCATGTTTCTTACCCACAACCTTTACTTTGATGCTGGCTGTGGCCTCACCAGCCTCATTTTGTAGGACTATCTTGTAATTGCCCGAATCCTCACGCTCTGTGATGTCAATCGTCATGCTCGTCTGGTCACCGTAAGTCTCAGCTCGGACGCGATTACCTGACTCAAGAATGACCTGAGACATAAAAAAGAGCAGATTATTGTATAGTGGCAAATAAATGTCTTGCAACCAGAAAATGGGAAAGCCTACAGTAGACAGACAAGATAAAAAGTCACCCTTTCACCCTTCATCCACACCACCCGTGGTGATGGTTCTCCACTAATAGGAACTTCCAAGCGGAGTTTGTTTCCTGCTACAATTGTCACAGTGTTATCTGGGAGGTTCAGGTTGTCCAAGTGCACCCTTGGGGGGTCTGGGGGAAAAACAATAGAAATTAAAAATGAAAAAGTAGGTGTAGGTGCGGAATCAAGTGCGATGTAGTAAAACATACCAATGATATGGACTTTGGCAGAAAGGCTTTGTGAATATCCCTCAGGTACAAAAGTATAATCTCCTGTATCGTGGAGTGAGCTGGTCTCAATTTCAAGCCGATGGACCCTGAAAAATTATGGTAGTCGGTTGAGTCATGTACTTTTGTTTGAATAGCTTGACAGTGACTACATACTTATTTCTATGTATGATGTTGATGCGGTCATTGGGTTGGATTAGCTGTCCATTTCTGTACCAACGGCCTGGGACGTTGCCAGGGTAGATCTCACAATGGAGCTTGATAGGTTGACCCAGCATCACCTTGATGTCCTGCAGATCTTGGTAAATCTTCAATGGCTTTACTAATTAAGAGAAAAGTTGTTGGAGTTGAGGATAGCAACACTTATTTGAAACACGTGGACAATATGAAATTATTAACTGCAGCACATACAGTCAACCTGTACATGAGCCTCAGATGTGCCACCGGTAGCCATAATGGAGTATGTCCCAGTATCGTCCCTGGAGGCGTCATCAATAACCAGAAAGTGTTTGGTTCCTTCACTCTTAACTCGATATCTGGAGCGCACTCCTGTTGGGACCTCAACACCATTCTTCATCCTAAAAGCAGAAATAATATCTAGAAAGTTCATTCAATATACACTCATGCTGTACAAAGACGAAAATACTACTGTAACACATAGAGGTAATTAATGCATCCACAGGACAACAACAATCAGCCCTTATCATTTGTATCTCCTGTTAAAGGTTGTTGAAACACTAATGTTTTTCTTAAATAATAATTTCC
Source organism: Centriscus cristatus (assembly GCA_037832705.1). Classification (NCBI taxonomy): domain Eukaryota; kingdom Metazoa; phylum Chordata; class Actinopteri; order Syngnathiformes; family Centriscidae; genus Centriscus; species Centriscus cristatus. The sequence goes on along the minus strand of JBBMJM010000003.1, from coordinate 5,244,612 downwards.
TGCAATCAAATGTAATAAGATGAAGACTACTGGTTGATGTTCCAAATCTTTCAAGCCTTTAGTTGTTGTTGCTAATGTCCATGACACGTGTCCATGGTCTTTCAAGCATTATCTTACCATTTCACTTGTGCACCTTCCTCTGAAACCTCACACTCCAGCTCAATTCTTTCATTCACGGTGGTCTTCACAGGCTCGATGCCTTTAACAATCTTAATTGGTAATTCTGTAGATAAGAGGGTTTTAAGATGCTGAGAATCCTTGAATACAGCAACACAACAAGCAGCCGCTTACAGGCTATAAAAATATACCTTTTACAAACAGCTCTGTGGAGCACTTCTCATCTCCTGCAGCCACAGAATAAGCTGCATCGTCATTCAAGGTGCAGTTGTTGATGACCATGATCCTCTGTGTTCCCTTATGCTCAAAAATATACCTAAACAGAAAACCCATTAGTCACGTAACGAGTTACACTCATTGTAGCAAAGAATGATAATGGAAACAGAGGTCTGTATTGTGACAAAATAGGTAAATATGGCAGCCTGTTTACGAGCCAAACTCAGCAGGCATCACACATGTATCACACATGCATGTACTAGACAAAGTTTTACACCAAAACACTGGACATGAAGGAGGGAACTAACTGGTAGGATGGACTTACTTCCTTTGACTTAAGGTCAGCAGTGGAGCCAGAATGGGACCGGAGCACAGGGGGTGAACAGGAGGGGGTTATGGCAGATGGACAGAAATTGGCAAGAAATTCATGAGGTGACAGACAGACAAAGACAGAGAGACGTCATGCCTTGATGACAGTATGTGGCTGGCCATGTTACGTAGAGAAGAGACACAGTATTTTACAGTGAATTCTCGAAACATGTTCTCATCTCCCAACGTCAAATGATGACGCTGTGTGATCATCAAATTCTAATACTTTGACACTCCTCCAGCATCTTGTAGCTACACACAAGGCACCTTTGTTGTATGAGACACAGTGGGCTGTACTGAAATAACTCTGGAAACGGAGGCAGGTTGGAGTAGTGTGCCAATCACATGAGCAGCTCAAAATGACTCACACTGTGGTAACGGACAACCCACTGTTCTTCATACGCACAACAAACAGGAACTGTCATGTTGCCATCAGATGCTAAGGTTGCTGACAAAGTGTCGCTATTTAATGACCTGGGATGAGAACGGGCTCTGATGCCACATAAAACCAACCAGAAAACAGCAATAGCCTCCCAGATGGCTTTAACAGTATCATGGCTTTGAACCATATTTCTAATTGTTCAATTGTTGTGCAGTTTCTGTCGACTATCAATATTTTGTGTATCGTTGAAGCATTGTCTTGCCATATAGTGTTGCTGCTATTTACAAAAGAATAATTTATTTAACATGTCTTAACAATTAATAAAAAAAATAGTTAACATTTCTAACCCTTCTACTTTCATGTGCATTAAACCATCCATCCATCCATCCATCATCTGCCGCTTTATCTGGGACCGGGTCGCGGGGGCAGCAGCCAAAGAAGGCATTAAACCATATTTGATAAAACTAATGTCGTGAACATGTTTTAGGGTAGGCTACGTTCTGTTATCATGAGTTTACTCTTGGTTGAATCTTGGTGTCAAAGCCAGACTTGTTTAAAGACCTGTAAAGGAGGTACTACCTTTTTCCTGTGCAGAGGAAGACAAATACAGTCGTACATGTTCATTTGGAGAGTTGACGGGGAGAAGTCAGAGAGGAGAAACTTAAAATGTCATTTCATACTTGGGAGTGGGTCTGATTTCCTGCCCATTCTTGTACCACTTCAGGTCAACCGTGGGGTCTGCCAAATCTACCACCAAGCGGATCTTTCCTCCTTTATCCACCTGATATGCAGGATCCAGTTTCTTTGCAAAAGCTGACAAACGAGTGAATATGGTCTTCATCAGACAAAGACATCTAGAGCTCCTTGTGCATTGAGCCAAACCAACACTAGCTGCACATTTGAAATCCAATTACTTGCCTTCGCTCTTCTTTTCCTCTTTTGGAATCTTCTTCATTCTGCGCAGCAGGCCTCTCAGATCTGTGATCCCATACATGAAGGCAATCTTCTCATACTCATCCGGCCGAGCTTTCTTCAGAATCTCCCACACATCCACCTCGGGAGTCTCTTCCTGCTGTTTAGGCTCCCTGGTGGTGCCAGAATTGAAGGATGTGAGGTTGGGGTCATCGGCTGGTGTTTGCAACATGTCCGGAGGAACTACTCTTTTATCCTTTTATTGGGGGGGCATTACTATGAGGACTATGAATTAGAGCTCTCCCCTTTGGTACTCCCTTTTAGCATCAACACATTTCATTTTCAGCATCGTTGTTCTGTTTTCATGGGACAAAGAAGGCTATAGTTTTTTGTGTGTGTGGGGGGGGGCTTATCTTATTCCTCAGGACATGTCACACAAAGGGATGGACATGGTGTCAACCTTCATGTTTGACGTTGACCCTGGGGTTGATGTTTAGTGTGGCGTGGGAGCATTTGCATGTAATATAATAGTCATTGGTCCTGCGTCCTGTTAGGTGTGTGAGAAGAAGCAAGGGATTTCAGGGATTAAATTAGCACACAGGATGAGAGGTATTGCACTTTTTTCATTGACTAGATGCAAGGATTTATGGAAAATCTGCAATGAGTTATTTCGCCAATACAGGTCTCTTGTTTTACTTGTGAACTGGCCCATCCCTTTGTTTGCAGTTGGTTTGAATGATCACTTCAGAGATGCTTTAGAGTTAAATGGTGACTGGAGATGTCTACGGGTTTGCGTTAGACTTGTTAGATCCTGGTTAATTTTCCTGCACATGAGTGTTTTTAAAAAAACAAAACAAAAACAACGAAAAAAACAATTCAGGCAGCCCGTTATTTCATTGACATCTTCACAAATGTCTGAACGGTAGGAGGTGAATAACATTGAATATTATTCCATGTTTCTGCTGGTTTGTCATGGGTTTATTTCCAAGCAATTATGCAGAACGTTGAAATAAACACTGCAATACTTCTTAGTTGAAATAAAATCACAATGTAGTGATAACACTATTTTACAGCATCATTTCCCAATGGTCCACTAGCACATCCAGCATGATCCAAAATGGCGCTCTTCATAATGGCAGCTGTCACACAGAGCACTTTATTGTGAGGCCCATTTCCATCATTGCTGATTGCTGATAGAGCATTTATTTAGGAGAAATGCTGCTTTCAAATGAAGTGTTAACGCACTACGGTAGGCCAACACTCTTGCTTGTCCAATTCCGAGAGCTAAGCGTCATGCTGGGGGCTCTACAGGATTACAGTACTCACCCGCAGTAAGGTCTAATCATTTAAAAACCTATGGTTTCTCTTTACTAACCTTTGATTTCTGAATATGTAGGGGAGAAAAAAAGACAAGCCCAAAATAAATGTAGAATTTCAGTGGTGAATAGCTTCACTCTCTCGCTCTATTTGAATTTCATATTTCTAAAAAAAAAAAAAATGGCTTTGGCGTCACCACAGTAGTTTTGAAATAACTTGACATAAACAGTCCCAACATAACTATGAATGATTTGGAAAGAAGAGAAAAGAAGCACATCCCAGAAAGGGGTTTAAAGATCTTGAAAAGATAAAATCCACTTGGAGACTGGATGTGATTCTCACCTATGTTTAAGGAGACCACTAAAGTCAAGCTCCCCTGCATCTTCTTGGCCTTCACTGCTGTTGTTAACAAGGAGAGATTAATAAAGATTCAATCAAAAGATGAAACACTAGGAAACAATGCTAATGGAGCAACACAAAGCAAATGCTCAGATGACAATCAGTGTATTAGCATCAAGCTAACAAATGATTGGTGCTTACACAAAACCCATTTTTGGTCTTTTCCAGGTAAAGGCTTGAAATCAGGTGATTTGTGTAATCCACACTGAGGCCTATCCCCGGCATTGCCACAGTGTTTCAGCCATGTTGGAGCAACATTAGAGTCCAGTAACACTGTGATGAAGCAATGCAGCTGGGATGCTTTGTGTTGCTTTTCAGACACATTGTTCGATGGAGATCGTAATTACACAAACACAAAAGTCAGCGGGTTAATTTCTACCGCTGAGAGAGGTTACTATGTTTGTCGCATTCACATGAAATATGGAAATATTCACAGGATCCATTTTGTGGAATAAATACCTCAGCTTGTTCATATGAGAAAATGAATTCATTATAATTTCTCTTGCACAGTGTCAGTGTCTTGTAGTTGCATCACTCCTTCATTACCTTCTTTTGAAAGCTGATCGAATGTCAATATTCTGTGAGCCATGAGCCTCTGTAAGACAGCAATAGCGACATTTTCATGCTTGTTTTGCCATCGTATTTGTGGGCGTACAAAACGCAGTTTTGTGCTCTTTGCCAAACCTTTAACTTCCAAGTCAAAGGAGCAGCTGTCAAACTTGTCCTTGTAGGTGACTTCGCACCTGTAATTTCCAGCATAATTCTCTTTGGCCTTGATGATGTGCATCTCAAATGTGTGGATCTACCAAAGGGGACACACACAATGAGAGGACTATAGCAGTCACATCAGTGACAGCAGGGGCTGATTAGGTGCATTTGTATACCTTGGTAAAACGGTCAAATGTTTCTTTCAGCTGTAAGTGTTTCCCAGTCTTGCTGGCCAGATCCATCCATTTTCCTTTAAACCACTTGATAGCAGGTTTGCGGAGAAGATCTTTGGCCTCCACTTTGGCAACAAAGGTGATGTCTCCCCCTTTGAAAAGCAGAAAAAAAAATCAGGACATAGCATCCAAAAGTGCAGTGTTTTCCAATGTATAATTTGTATGGATGCTCTTAAGCTTGAATATTTTATGTGGGACGCTTGAGAGGTGACAGTGAATCACTACAGCGTTCAGCTCCTCTTTGACCCTTCATTGTTTTGCCACTCACCCACAGCCACAGTGCCACTTTGGGGTTTCTCGATCAGCAGAATGGATAGAGGTGGGTTGTCAATAGGCTTGTCCAAGTCCTCTGGGGGCTGGCCCTCTCCCAGAGACCACACTGGTCATTGAGGCATTTAGGAGGAAAAGGTACATGACACTTTGCTACACTTCTGATTTTAAAACAAAACAAAATTATTCGACCCGGGAATGCATACACCCACCTTGGCATTTTCCGTCTGAAAGTTTTAATCTCACCAGAGGAGTTCAATTGACCAGCAGAGAGACCAACAGACACACAATCTAGCAACATTTCTCATATTCAGCCACAGCCTCTTTGCAACATTGAAAGCATGGGGCAGACGAAATGAAACACATGATGGGGGCAGCAGATTTCCCTCAGGATTGCAATAGAGTAAATTGTGATTTTGTTGCAAATCTAGAGGTTTGTTCATATGCATACATCTCCCATATCTCTCATACATCTTATCGAGATGAAGTACACGCTGAGACATCCATCCCTTTGGCTTGGATTAAACCACCTTCAGATTTAATGTGTTTTACTCTACATATTTTACCATCCATTCGATGTGTTTGGGTTTTTTTTAAACTACCACTGAAATTACCTGAGTCCTTTCTCCCCATTGCTGTCACAGGGGCGCTATCATCTAAACAAAAACAAAGAGAAGTTTACAGCATATTGTAAGGAATAGTACTGTAAAGCCCACTGACGCAAGCCCACACACGCACATAAAAAAATAAAATAAAAAAGTAAAACCAACAAGCTGTTAGTCATGAAAGTTTTTACCTGTGGAATCGCATGTTGTGTAACTAGGGGTGGGGATCAAGACCGGCCTCCACAACGACTCAAGATTTCTCTAAACACCAACATCTGTGAAGTCCAAGCTCATGGTTCTATCAAGAGTTGTCATGTCATGATTAAATATTGATGTAAATTGAATCACCTGTTGTACATATCAATTATTTTACTTTGAGTGTGAAATATAAAAGCTGCATTTCCATCCAACTGACGACGCAAGAGAAATACCATTTGTGTCCTACTGAAGCTGAATATCGTACCTTATTTACACTCCAGCTTTAGTTTTACTTGAATCTTATTGTCAATGTTTTACAAAATAAAACCTGGCAATATTCAATAGATTGTTTAGCAGTGTAGAAAATTATATCGACATCAATATTTTATGATCCCCACCCTTACTCGTAACTCATTAAGTTTGCATAAATTATATTGACTACGTCTGGCAAAACTAAACATAATTTATGAGTGTGTATGTTAATATGTTAACACAACACAACCTCACTTCTTTCTGTTGTGAAGCTAACTTGAATACACATCACAACATGTCTTCAACATGTTATCTAGACACGGTAATCTACAATTGGTCAGTGGAACTGAAATGGTGGGATTTAACAGCGGGCTCTTACTAGGCAGCTCAATTGAGAGTTTCTTGAGTGAATTGGCTTCCTCTGCGAAGAAAGCACAGGTATTATTGGGTGTAATCAGAAAAGATTCAGCTAGTTTGTCTTGTTTGATGCCTCATCTGATACTGCTGTATTGGTGTTCATAAAACAGTTAATTGTAGGGTAATACATATTAAAATAATTTACACCATAAGCATCCTTGTATCGATATTTTACATTTAATACAGGTAAAATATTGCTATATCTATACTTTATACACTAAGGTAGATTTGTGTGTGTACACACATTTATTATGTGTATGACTGGGCACAGGCATGCACCCAAGTAGTTACACATTTGACATTAACAGACACCAACATTTGTTAGCTAGACATATATAGTCACCATATGAGCTGTCCATTTTGGGAAATCATTTTTTAAAATGATAACTGTATTTACCTGTCCTTAGAGTCATGTATGAGTGTGAAAAATGAGACCCAGACATACCTGACTGACATTGCCATTGTTTAAGCCACATGTTTAGACACGTTAGTGCACTTTGGTTCTCTTGGTTTTAAAGGAAATGGCCCATGGTGGCCTTACAAATGTCAAATAGACATTAGTACCAAGAGTTATTTATGGGTACGAACCTGAAGGGGGTGTTGGGGATGGGCTAGTTCCAGCAGCATCACCTTCATCTGCAATAAAGGTGTCATTGACAAATAGACCCACCTATCAAAGTTCCAAGTCCTTCACTGGTAGGATAATAATAATAACCATACATGCAGTACAAGACTTTGAATGACATGTAGCTCAGCACAAATATCAAAGTATCAGCCAGAATGATGGACCTGTGCCCTGTCTGTCTGTCTGTCTGAGAGCTGGATGATCGTGACTGCAACAAGGAAGAAAGCATTGTACCAACGTGATCTCATAGTATTCGTATAAATAGCATTCCAATAGCAAGACACTGTTATGGCACTGAATACATAGGTAGGCTTTGGCAAAGATTATGGACTGAGTTAAAAGCCAAAACCTCAAAAGACAAAAATTCACAAAATGTGAAATTGCTTGGATAAATATTGCGTGTTATTTATACGGCATTTTAAGAGACCAGGTTGTTTGTACTCACTGCCGCAAGCTTAACAAGCTGCCATAGCGCTAGCAAATGCTCTGCAGCACAACGGTGACTGCACATACACGGGTGCATGAATGACCAAACAAGCCTTTAAACAGCAGCCACGAAGCAAAAAGAGCACGTGACCAAGCTTGATGAAGAACTGCCTGCTTCCGTCCAACTCAATTAAAGATGCGACGAAATTGACACATGGAAATACCTTGTCAAGACAACGTCAAGTGGTTGTGTGTGTGTGTGTATGTTCAGCATCTCTCTCACGTGGCTGGATTATAGAATGAAGCTCATAAAGAGCTGGATTTGGCAACTCACCTTGTATACAACTTACATCCCCTTCAGTTTGCCATTTCAGAAATTGATCAGTTTTTTGTGTTAGTCTTGATTAGTCCTCGTCTTTGACATCTTAGACACAGCACAGAGTTTAAAGAATGGAATTAAAACTATGGGAATGGGGGATCATGTTTTAAATGAAGCAAAGCAACTTCTTGTTCTGTTATCAATTAAGTACATAAGTTAGAGGAAACGGTAGTTTCTACGATGCTGTTGAGCTAAGTTTTGTTCTTCGTTGATGAATGACAAGTAAGACCTTGTTTCAGTGGAGCTGAGGACCTACTACAGGGTTAAACATGCACTTAATGAAGCTAATATCTATTTACTTACCAGATGGGGGAGAGCAAGAGGCCTCTTCATTTAGAGTAGAGTTAGCACACTGCCCTTGCTCTTTTACCCCAACCCCACCAGGCTGTTGTTGGTTTGAACCGTTCTCAGTAACGCTCGGTGCCGTTGCCACCACAGCCTGTAACGGCTCAGGCTCTGGGCGATCTGGTTTCTTCCCATCAACCTCTACTGGCTCATTCTCCTCTGCTACTGCCTCTGTACAGCAGACAAAGTGCCAGGCTGGAGCAGCAAGCATCAAGCACAAATGCTGGAAGCCTTGCAAGACGATGCTCGCACAAATAGTATTAATCGCTAATGACCAGGTGGCCATTACCCTCTGGAGATGAGATTTGGCATTCAGGAATAATTACAGGAAAAAAATATTATATTTTGTCTCGCAACTGGGTCCATCTGGTCGTAGCATATCAATACTCTTATGGGATCAAGGATGCAGGGTTTCACCAACTCGCATAACGCGATGAAGGTCCAAACCTAAACAGGTGAAGGCCTAATGTGTTTTCATTTGTCCATTTCATATTGTGCTTCCAAATTGTTGGTATGTACATGAAAGTCCTTCAACTGAGTTAGTAAAACCCAACATCCCAAATCTGTCTGTTCCTTCTGTTTAATGTCTGAAATGTTCATGCACACAAAAAGAGCCACACAACACCAAGACAAGTGCAGGTAGTGGAGAGCGGCAGTCTGGGTGTGTGCACAATAGGCAAGAGTCTCCTCTCAAACTAATCTGCTCAACTATCTCTGCTAGTTGGACAATCATACCTTTACAAGAAAACTGCTGATGCAGGCTTCTCCAAGTGAATTAAATGGACAAATAGAAAACGTGATGGCACACACCAAAAGAACACGTGGCGTCAGTGCGATGTGCACAAGAATAGCGCATTCTGGGTGACGTCAAGGGGACGCGGGGCACCAGGGTTACCCACCTGGGGGTGGAGAGACCTCCAGGGAAATCTCAGGTAGGGGCAGGGCACGGTTACTGTCTGGGGCAACACTTTCTGAGCATGTGACAAATATAGTGGTGGATGGAGCAGCTGCTTTAAAAGCACAAAGCTTCAGCCTCTCCCACTCACACATACATACAGCATAAAAAAATAGAATAAGTACTCACAAACCCGAGCTAATGCGCAAATGTCTGCACCCACTGACCAGATTTCATGTAGGCACACTTTTTGACCGTCAACAGAATTTTTACAGATCATTCTGACAAGTCATACATTTGAATAACCTGTTGCTGTTAAATTTTCCCTCTTCAAAATGTGCAGTTAATATGTCAAGATCAGGCTTTGACTTCACATTAATAAACACCCACTACTTAAATCAAAGTCATACACGCACTGGCAATGTCGTCCATTGACAGGCAGTCATTTAATCCATCTTAAGTTGTCAAGTTAGGCTGTTTCACTATGTGTTGGCGATGAGGAATCCACTGAAAATGGCATTACGGATCATGAAATGTAAGTTACCACATTTTAAAAAAGCATTTTTTTCACCTTTTTTTGTTCACAGCTGGAAAGAGTTGGAACCCTCTGACTTACATTTTGCACTAAAGATGAACTTCCTGTGTGTTTGGACACAGAGCTGTATGAACCATAGACCTGATGCTATGAAATTATTTTTTTTATTGTTTGTCTGACTTAAATGACTGGTCCCTTTAGTAAGTCTAAAGAAATCGAACCAATCAGGATCATTTATATGTAGACTTCCTGTATACTGAGCTCTCCCTGTAACAACGTTGAAGCCCCAAGATGCTGTGGCTCCAAGGTCAAACCCCAGTGTCGGCAAAGTGCCAGTTGCGTGCCAGCACCTTGCTCACATGGGGTGGTCAGGGCGTCAGCTGAATCAACACAGAGGGATCAGCTGGCTGGTGGGAGGAATGTCAGAGACGCTGACGGCTTGGTCATTGCCACAGACCTCTCCGAAGCACAGCAGCATGCATATCCCTGACTATTGGCTCCACATTTACAGTCCTCTGCTGGTGTGTTTGCACATTCACACCAGGAACAAGATTGATATCTCCAGTTTGAATATGGAGACTGACTATTCAACTGGTAGGACAAACCAGTACACACAAGTAGTGTCCCTTCAAAGTCCATACGCTGTTCACCGCTTTTGTAATGATAACAAATAGTAAATAATGTGTTGACGATGAAGATGACAGAGGTGCCCGTCGCTGCTGACTCACCTTCTGGCTGGCCGTTTGGCGTCTCATCTAAAGAAAGAAAAACAAGTGTGTCAAAACAGTGTCAAATAGGACGTGCCACTTTGCACTCACAATAATCACTTACAAATGTCTTTTTGTTTGTCCACATTGACCCATTTAATTGATTTTCGTTCACCTCTGAGCCATATCATGTTTGCACACATTGAAACCGTACAGTCTTAAGTGATTATGACAGAGGGCCCCGTGACGCACCATTTGTCTGACCTCTGCCTTGTCTAGACTTACGAAACCACTGCTGTGAAGCCCATGACAGAAACGCATTTAATATACGACATTCAAAACCAGTAACAACAGGCCCCAGCAGATCAAAGTGTTCATATGACCCTGGCATACAAGGATGGTTTGGCTCTTTTGTTATTACTGGGTTAGTGGAGCACAGAGTCATGGGAGGATGTCTGTTGCCTTTGTTCCAACTTGTCCAATTACTCCCTTGGTAGGTGACAGTCAGTAAGTTACTCAGAATGCGTCAGCATAGGAAAGTGTTGAAAACACAAGTCTGGTGAGAGCGGCTTACCTTCAGGCTAATGCCTGATGATAATACACCACCATCCAATTGCATTGTTTTGGAATGGAATGAAGAAGCCTAGATTGCTCACATTTGCTACTCGTGCCGTTAAGGATGATTGTGGACAGTTATACTGTCAGATGTTCACTTCATCCACCTCTGGTTAAAAGGCTGTTGTGTAGGTCCAGAGCCTGTTTAAGCTGTTATCACCAGGTTTAGCTAAGTCAGTTAGAGTTGATCTAAGAACTTGGAAGTGTTCCACCAGTGAGTGATAGACTCTTGATGGTAAATAAACGACATGAAGTAGCTCACAGGCATCACTCTGCGCATAATGTTAATTCAGTTTTTCTTAAATTTATTATAATGGTTTTAGGTTTAAGTATGGAATGTTGTGCAGGAGTCAAGTTATGAGACTTATTAAAAATAATACCACTGCCATCTTCTAATCATTCCTCCCTTGGTTATAAATGACGGCCAGAATTATTGCTCCATTCTTGAAACATGTAGATGAACTCAAAATATGAACTTGATTTTGGAAAAATTATGACTATTGTCACCACCTTTAGATTGTTCATTTGGCACATGCGTCTTTAGAGAAACCTTTGCTCCCCCGAGCCTCCTCCTTCATGTTTTTCTTTTCATTTTGCTCTCAGACATTGTTGCTGTGTGATGGTTCTCCTGGAACATTTCACTTCAAAATTAGCTGCAGTTTCACCTCACTTCAAAACAATGTGTGGCTGGCTACTGGACCGCAGTCCTGCAGGGTCACATCATGCACTGAAAATGAGTCTCGCTCTATGTCTCATCATCGTAGAGATAATGAGAGTGGAGAAAGGTTTTGTTTCACCTCTGAGGACTCCCAGTGCAGCTGACAAGGCTGCAGGTATTTTCAGCTGTTGCCCCTGCTGGCGTGCAGACAGAAGGGGCTCATACAGGCTCCAGCAAGAGCCAAACTGCCGGCAGCTTCGGTTTTCCTAATATAGATCTTTGTTCCATTAAATAAAACTTACATCAGCGCATATGCTGATGACACTGCTCCCTCTCGTTGTATTTATCTCTTTAGTTCTGGTTCGACAGTGCTTAACGAGGATGTTTAAACACAGATGAGAGCAGTACCTGGTTGCCAATTAGCTGCTGACAGGTTTCACCTTACATCGGTTTGATTAATGAGGTGCTGTTGTGTCACACAAAGCAACAGTGTAAGAGGGCAATGACCAGAGAGAGTGATGGAACTTGGTGACAGTAAATCACGAGGTGAAGACATGAAAGCCTTGACAAAGGACAGCACTTGTAGGCGTCTGGGCACAGGGTCAAAGGTTCGTTTGTAGCTGACTGGCTTCTGAACGGAGAGCGGTGGGGAGATATCTGTTTTTGTGAGGGGCACAGGAGGGGAGGACGGCGGTGTAGTGGCATGGCAGGGAACAAGGGATGGGGATTAAAAGTGCACTCATTCTGAACTATTCCAGGGACAAGAATCCTCATCCCAAGAGATCTGTAGGCGACTCAGCCAGTCCATTATTTCTCCTGATGACTTTTAAAAGAATTGAGAGTGGGGTGTCTGAAACAACAGTGCTGGCCTCCTCAACCTACAGCTGTTCAGGTTCATTTAAAGAACAATACTTTTCTCCCTTCATTTATCTGCAGTTATTTCTGGATAGTGGTTGTAGCAGACTGGAATCTGCTGCCTCTTTTTTGCCCTCAGGCTTTATCTCAGAGGGGATCACAGGTGTTTGTGGCAGTGGATGAATACTATAAGCTATAGAGTATAGTATGAAGGTATACAGTGACTGAAGCCAAGCTGCCATCATGTGGCTGGAAAGGCAGGACTGATATTTGCACAATGGGGATGGAGATTTTTGTTAGTGAAGGCCATCTTGCTATGAATCAAATATTAACAATTGTATATAGGCCTAGTTTACATGTGTCATGAAATCTGAGCACTTAACATTACGTCCTCTGTACCGAGACCCTAGTTCTTCAAAAGGCAGGAAACAGCATGGAAAGGTTCCCTCTTCAAAGAGGGATGGACATGCAACACATGTCATGTGTAGAAAGAAAGACGTCTCCATGCATGTCAGGCCTGACCCCTTAAGCGCTGCTCCAGACAAAATGATCTGTACTCTGGAGAACAGGTTTATTAAAAACTTGTAGCAGCTCTCATCAGGAAGGCCTCCAAGAGCTAAACAAAAAGCTCAATTTCCTCTACATGGGCATGTCTGGGTTGACAGCAGACACCCAAAGAGCTGATGCCCTTAGAAAAGATTGAGAGGGTGTGTGCAGGGGGGGTGGACGGGGTTGGGGGTGGTGTCAGCAACACCATATTGTAATGACAGACAAGAGCAGCTTAAAAAGGAATGCCGGACATTATGTTACAGATGAGAGGCATTATAGTGATGATCCAAAGTGAAGGCAGAAACGTGGAATGGTTGATGGTGCAGTTGATGTCAGAGGCAGTGGGCCGGTGTTGATATCCTTGCTATCCATCAACCATCCATCACTACGAAGATAATCATGACCTGTATTATTTATTGTATCTCTCCCCTGCATCCACGTTGCATCATCATTCAGGATTCTGGCTCATCAACAGATCGTCACTGTGCTTTATTATCACGTCTTTCATCAAGGGACTCATCCAAACCGCAACAACAATAGCGTCACGTCATCAACCTCAAATCTCATCGTGTCCCGGGGGTGGTAGATGCCTGCATCAGTAATACAACACCAACGACAAAGTCACTTTGAGGATTCCTAGGAAGGAATTGACTGACTGTCTTTACAGTGATGGAGCTCTTAACAACTCAGTATTTAAAACAACACCTATAGAAAATTGAAGCAGAATTCAGAGCAGAACAATAATCTAATTATAAAAGTTCAATTCAAACTCAATACTTTTGCCACAGAATGAAACGTAACATGCTCTGCAGCAGGTTAATGACATGGATGGATGACATGTTTCTGTGGTTTAACCCATCCTCATTCCTACCTTTCTTTGTGGGCTCTGGCATCTTGAGCCGTGTCCCAAGAAAAGCGTCAATGAGTCAAAAGGTGCAGATTCAAAACGGTGCGACTCTACGGAGGTCAGTCCAGCAGGGAGAGAGATGATGGCGTGACAGTAGCGGGAAAAAACCTCAGACCAGAGTGATGGGAGATGAGGAGGGCAGAGGGATACAGTTTGGAAATCTCAGCAGGGGAGGAGAGGAGGAACAATGACAGATCTAGGGGGGGACATGCTATCAGGCCTTATATAGTGAGGTGGCATGCCCCTCCTCTGTGTAGCAGACAGTGCAGCATCGTTGTCGCCTAAACCCGCTAGCTGCAATGTCAGGATACATGTGAACTTTTGTGGTGCAAAGAACAGTTTTGACAGCATCATGTTTGCTGATTATTTGCAAATAACAGATGAAACAAAGAAGGACATCTCTCACCGGCGTCCTAAGCTGTCATTAGTTTCTACAAAATCTTTGGCTAATCGTGGAGAAGAATATTATCTGAAACATCCTGATCAAATTCCTGGGCAATGTAAGTTTTAGCCAAGTAGTACTGTATTGGGAGACTATTTTAATTCATGGATTTGGTGAGCTAGTGTCTATTTATAGCAATAGGATGATGTATATGGGACGAGCTCAAAATAAACCCCAGAGCCCTTGTTTATTATCATGAGGCATATGACCCAGCATCATATAAAATGTTACGGTCATGAAAGGAGCACTGCTTCAATATATGAAGTTGCGCAGGAATTTATCAAAGTGGTTTGTGTTTGTTTTATTCTTAAAATAGAATTCGGTAGCAGTTATTCAGTGGAGGTGAGTTTCCTGAATGGAGGAGACTGGCAAATCAGGAGGCAGCTTATAAAGAGGAGAGGTGTAGTGTTTCTGGCGTAATGTAATGCTAAGGCAAACAATGATACACGATATTTTCTGTGGAGACTTGATTTATTTGAAAAGAAATTTGAGATGACATGTCAGATGCTAGATATGGGTTTAATCCAGCGGGAATGCTGACCCAGAACAGCAGGCTTTCCGACCTGGCAAATAAATACTGGGGAGATGCCTGGGCTGGTTATACGGCCTATACTTAGAAAGCTGTTGTAAACCTTGACATTTGACATGTGTATCTGACACAAAACAAGCATTGGTAATGAATTATGTCATTGATGCGTCTGCGTTTCCCCTAATTAATATTTAAAGTATCATGCACACACAAGACGAATAAGATGCAGCCTCTGATAAGGTCGAGGGGATTAACGTTCGATTTACAAGCAGCACCGCGGTCAGATGGCAGAAGAGAAAACAAACAAACAGTTGAGCTTGATGTAAGGTAATCTCAACATCGGGTTGCACGGGTGAGTCAAAGCGAGACACCCACAGGAACGAACAACATTGCCCTCTCATCATGTGATATAGAAGATTCAGATTCGGACCATCTGTTTGCCTCACATATTCAGTTTAAAGCATGTGGCCTTTCTTGGTAGCAGACTCCCAGCTCTGTTAGCCCATTTATAACCTGCAGTGGGCTCCAGCAGTAAATACTAGGCTTAGGGAAGTATCATGTGGGTCTGCTACAAAGAGCACAAAACCATTTGGAATTGCCTGAGATGGGCGAGAGTTCACATCACAGAGGCGATTTAGCCATGAGGTCACAGAACACATGGAGGCTTTGAGTTGTACTATACTGACACCCTCTGGTTCATTTGAGCCATCAAATGACACCACAAAGGAATATGTGCACATAAACAATAGGCTGCTGCATGATTTTATCTACAAAAACACACACACACACACACACACACACACACACACACACACACACACACACATTTAGTGATGCACCACCTCTGCAAATTACAACAACAGGTTCACTGAAGGGTTTATTTGTAAAACCAGCTCTAATGACTACAAAAATATACATCAATGTGGAGCAATCT
>JBBMJM010000003.1:5196057-5207412 GCA_037832705.1 Centriscus cristatus | reverse complement strand
ACACACACACACACACACACACACACACACACACACACACACACACACACACACACACACACACACACACACAAATGGCAGCACTGGTATGACACAGAGTGTTTGCATGGGGAATATTACATATTGCAAATGTGAAAGCAGCAGATACACACACACACACGCACACACATACACACACATACACTACACACACACACTCTGCAGAGCCTCTGGGACGATATTGAAATCTGTCACCGCTGTTTCCTGTACAGTTTCAATCACTTCAAAGGCGGCGGGATGACGAGTTCGGTTTGTTCGGCTGCCAAACCATCATCACCACGCTAATTTGGCAGTTGGAAATATGCAGTAATGGGAGCTCAGAGCTGAACCCCCCCCCCCTCGACATCTCTGACAAAAGGAAACACATCGCAAAGGAAGACACTCCAGCACCACTTCAGCTCGGACACACTCATCGTACAACACGCATTCCAGGATAAAAGAGCAATTTGTTCCGGTCACTCTGGGTAAGGCACTTCAAACTGCTCCTTACAATCTGGCGATATATATATATATATGTATTTTTCTCTAATCGCTACACTTCTGTCACTTCCGCTGCAACTTCACATGTGAAGTCGCCTGTCATTAAATAACCTCCATAGAAGGAGAGTAGCCCTTTGACATCAGCCATACGAAGACGAGCCCAGTTAGCTCTGATGGCACGTTATGACGAGGTGATTGGACGAGGGTGAGGTCAGACACCTGCTCGTAAAAAGGTTACGAGCTTCGTAACCGGAAAGAAAGAACCGGCGACTTACTGTTTGCACAACATGAGAATGACGGGCTATAAAACGACAGGGGAGACAATAAATGGCGTCGTGTCGCCATGTGTTTACACCAGGCGGTCGGTTTTGTCTGGGACGTTTGAATTCCTGCTGCGAGAACCTTTGGCTGACCTGCCCAGAACGTCTGTGATTTCTCCAAACACGGTCCTAGCTTTGCATTTTGTCACTTCTTGTCTATCTCCCTCCTGCTTGCAACCCCCCCCGGTAACCATGGTGCCAAAGCCAAGCGATTTGTTACGTGCAGAGTGTACACCACGGGAACTATCAGCTGGCTTCTTCCACTCGCTGTCCCCCGAGCGGCGCTCTCCCACACCCTCACCCACTTGTCCTGTTTGAAAACACCGATACAGGAATGTATTTTTGATCTCGTCCATTCAGCATCTTAGCAACAGGCATCAGGAGGGAGGGGGCAAACACTCAAAGAGAATTTGTTCCTGACGTGTCTGATGCACGTGTGCTTGCAGCTTGTCTTTCGGGAGGGTCTCTCCAGTGATAACCTGTGCTCACCCCGCCCCCATCAAATATCCACCCTTGGACCACGGAGCTGTGAGCCACTTAGCGTCCTGCTGGTATCCCTCAAACGACAGCTTAGCGAGCATGAATGAGATATCCCAGACTCCCAGACGAGATGTGTGACAGATGTGTGACAGATGTCAGACAGACGCGGCTCCACTTATCGCGGCGACGGACGTTTGGATGGACGCCTCACTTCCTGCTGACACTGCTGGGGTCGTTAAACATGGATCATCCTTATAAATGCGTGGACATGTTGGACAGAACGTCTGTGTTTGAAGTACACGGTTAACTCTGGATATTCAAACACATTTCAAATGGAATTCCAATTATCTTCAAAGTTCTCATGCAATCAGCTGCTATATTGGGAAACGATTGGGAAAGTCTACGATCAAAGATGTTTATCGTGCACCGGCTGCACAGACAGGAAGATGTTAAGGGGGAAATAATAGGTGTGGGAGACAGAGAGACGTTGATCATGAATTATCCAGCAATGCATGTACATGTGATATTTACTTTGCATGTATGATTTATGAAGTCGACTATAACAGGACGGGGGACGGGTGAAGGACTAAGTAGGGCACCGGGTGTAGAGTCTTTAATCTGAAATGTACATGATCCACATCGACCCACAATCAGATCAGGATCTGGGGACTGTCTACTACCAGGTACAGGCCAGCTACTTCGTAATGGATGAGTACGATTGATTATTATTTCCATAGAAGAGCAGAAATTAACATATGGAATTAGCCCTTGATTAAATCACAAGCTGGAAACTTGTGATCAGAAGTAAACTCCAGTCTTGGAGTGCACATGTACACACACACACATACACACACACACACACACAGGCCACGCATACACACGCCGATCATGTAAATCTCTTTTATAACCACTCACACACACTTAATAAAACAAAGTTCCCACCAGCGACAATTAGCTCTGAGCTCCAATCACCTGTTTTATCTCCGCATGAGTGAACGAATCATAAATGTCTTAACAGACACTTTGAAATGACATTATTACATATGTTTGTCTATATTTCCCATTATCAAATCAATGTTTAGTCCATTTCAGAGTGAGTAAAGCAAGTCCTTCCTGTGGAATGTCAAGCCAACCAAATTACAAATCTTACAGATCATATGTCCCAGTGTCCTGCAAACAAAATCCACTACCGTCAGACTCCATTTCAGGGAAGAGGCGTGAATTTCACAAAGGGATACTGGTGGTCATGGTTATAAACAAACAGTAGCACGTACACGAGGAACGTGTGTTCATTTGAATGGAGTGGACTAACTGTCTAAATTTGCATCGTGTTTGGGCGGCCGTCATGCACCGCTAACAAGTGGAGCTTTAGTATATTTACATATCATTACTGATGACAGCGGATCCTCGTGGGGTCGTGTTCACAGACGGGGGCCTAATATGACCATGTCAGAGTCGATTTCCACCGGCCGCCCTTTACTCTATGTGCTGCTGGCTGGAGGGGCATCGCAGAAAGATGGCGGGTGGGGGAGGGTCACGCTTGGATGAACACACATACTCCATTCACACACACAAATACACTGATATGTACAGGTATCTACAGGTTTCTTCACTGAACTTGAAACATCTGAGGTTTGTAAATTCAGTCAGCCCTATTTTCCCATTGTGAAGTTTTCTTGTGTTTTCATACACGCAGCTCTTCCTTCCTTCCAATTATCGTGCTTTCACTCCCATGAGCTCCCTCACTCCCTACGCGTCCATTCTCGACCAGTCTGAGTCCCGGTGAACGTCAACGGCATCAATCAGTCGAATTTGTGTAAAGTGCTACAACTGGTTATTGAGAGAAGCCGTTGGAAAACCTGTGATTAAATGAGGGAAAGTCATTTGCTCTCGCACATACTTGCTCATAACTGTCTCATGCACGCAGACACACACTCATTCTTACTTACACACATACACACAAGCGGACCTAATTTATCTGGCTGACCTAATGTTTTTATACTGACAGAGGAGAAGGTGTTTGAATGTCTTTTTGAACGTGACGTTGCACAGAGCGTAACAGGCCGGGTTGATGGTGCTGTTGATGTAACACAGCCAGTAGCCGATAGTCCACACCGTGTTGGGGATGCAGCTGGAGCAGAAGGTGTTAATGAGCACCATGACGTTATAAGGAGTCCAGGTGGCGACGAAGGCTACCAGAATGGCCATTATGGTGCGGGTCACCTTCTTCTCCCGTGACGGTGGCGCCTTTTTCTTCTTGTTGGGAGGCTGCTTGGTCATCTTCACAATTTTTCGAGCCACGTGGTTTTGCCGGTCGTCAGCGGGGACGATTTCCACTGTGGCGTTGGATGGTGTGTAGCAGTCACCTTTGGGGGACTGAGTCTTGATCTTGATGCAGGTCAGTTTGGAACCGCCTGCCTTGGCCCGCTGACGTGGGAGCGGCTGGCTTGCCTCCGCGCTGGAGTTGGTCCGAGAGGGCGCCGCCTCGTCGTCCTTCTGGTTGGACGCAGCCACGCTCCCAGAGGTGGAGTCATTGGAACTCTCCTTCTCTTCTGCAGCAGCACAGTTCTCCCTCGGAACCTCGTCACCGGTTTCTCCCTCAACAGTGGTTGACGATGGTCCTTTACCGTTCTGTAATTTCCCATCGTGCTGGTTTGCGCCGTCCTCAGCGGTCTGGCTCTGGGATCCCCCGATGTCTCCTCCCGGTATGTTGTTGTTGTTGGGTTTTGGTTTCGTGTTCTTCCTCTGACCAGGGGAGATGGGTTCTGGGTTTGCCCCAGATGGTTTGCGGTTCTCTTTCTTCACACGGCTCTTGCTTGCTCTGGAGATCTGCCAGTAGAGCTGAATCATGATAATGACAGGCAGGTAAAAGGCGGCGATGGCGGTCCCAAAGGTGACAGCGGCATTGGAGAAGAACTGGATGTAGCACTCCCTCTCAGGCACCGTCCGCCCACCAACGATGAACTGCCAGAAGAGAATGGCTGGTGCCCAGAGGATGAACGACAGGACCCAGGCTGCGGCAATCATCATCCCAGCCATCTTGGTGGTCCTTTTGACAGGGTAGCTGAGGGGCTTGGTGACGCAGAAATATCTGTCAAAGCTTATGATGAGGAGGTTCATGACAGATGCATTGCTGGCAACATAGTCCAAGGCCAACCATAAGTCGCACACCACCGGGCCCAAAGGCCAGTACCCGATTACGATATAGACCGTGTACAGGTTCATAGAGCAGAGTCCGATAATTAGGTCAGCACATGCGAGGCTGAATAAAAAATAGTTGTTGACAGTCTGTAAGTTCCTATTAACTTTGATGGAAAGCATAACGAGGATATTTCCAATAACTGTAACCAGACTGAGGGAACCGGCCACCAACACGATAAACACCACCTCCACAGTCTTGTAGGCGCTTTCACCCCCATCCACAACTTCTGTGTCATTGCCTTCAGAGGCATTCCAGTAGGTGAAATTGAATACATCCATGGCATTTGGTCTTCTTGTTGCCACCTCCTACTCAGATGGAACCTACAAGAGAGAACAAAAGAGAAGAAGGATGAGATAATTCTCCTGTTAGGTGCAGATAACTTGTCACGTAAACGCTCTGTTAAACTGGCTGCTTCACCAATGACAACGTGTCAGTGGTACAGTGCTAAAGTAAAATCTTGTAAAGGGGGAATGACGTGTCATTTGTACCGGGAAACATCCCTGATGTGAATTCCTATGCAGATTCTGCAGGACAGGATTTTGAGACCGGGAGTACTCTGGTGTGTCTCTGTAGCTTCAGCTGTATTGACCAGTTGGATGCGTAGGCAGGACATCAATCTTACCACCGATCTGCTGTAGCTTTGTAGTTTAACAGCACTGAAATAAAATGTCTGAATCAATACAGTTGCATCCCCCATCACTAATTTTTATCCTCACGGGCTTATCAGATTCTAAACTGCAACATAAACGGCAAAAAGAAGAGGAACTATTGGTGGCACGGACAGCCCAGGAATCTTGGCCCCCTTCGAGCTATTCATAGCTGATGGATTCTGGAACTGTTCAACTGCTCTGATGACTGATGTATGTAATATTCTTTTATGATCAAATCTTCACCATGGAGCAGAAAGTATTCAGAAATGTTTTTTTTAGGACTGCGGAGCTTTCGCCCTCATCACTATTATATGCAAACCAGAATTATTTCCCGAACTCATTCAGACCTACCTTTACCTAGGAATTAAATTCTGAAAATATATAAATACAGTCTGACGTCATCATCAGTATGAGGGACCTTATTTGTGTAATATCAGCTTCCATTACATCTGAGAGCAATTCATCAAACACAATTTGACAATTTGGACTGTACAGTAATTAGGTCTGGTGCCGATATTTTTCATAATTAGTGCATAAATAACAGCCTCCCATTAGACACCTGCTTCATTACAACCCGTGAGGGGAAAAAACACATGAAATAGGATTGCACAGTCCCAGCAACATGGATGTTTGATGTCAAATTAAACTGATTAGTCATTAAGTCAAATGTTCTGCTCAAATCTGGATCAATCAGTCCAAACCAGGTGTGGGTTTACTGTCAAACTAACATGTGGGAGGACGTGGGGATGAACGTCAACCTTCATACATGTCTGAAATCACATGCAATGCAGCGGTCTGATTTAGAAATGGCAAAGGCAGTCGCCATCTAGTATTCAGCTTTTTCCCCTCTCTGATTGATTCTTGCAAGAACTGTCGGTTTATTTGAACTTGACGCTCCAACTGCCCGCTGACCATGTGGCTAATGTATCACAGTGAGTGTTAATAGGACATAATGGGGGAGGGGGGGCACACAAAACATGACTGTGCCTTTTCAGCTTAAGGTCTTTAACAGTCGAGCCCAGTGGCTGAGTAACTAGTGAACATTCACTTATCTGTCGTGCCAGAAATCCCTAGTCATTGCATTAGGCATGGAGCTAAGCTAGACTAATCCCCATAAAATGTTCAAGTCCAACGATTTATATATATATATATATATATTAAAAACAACAACAATACAAATGGGGCACACTTGTGGCTCGCTGGAGACAAGTGGATTAGAGAAGTGGGTTGGTATAAATGGTTATAGCTCAGTCCCACAGTCCCACCGGACTTTCTCTCTGCCCTTTGTTCACCTGCGTCAGCCCTCACCGGGCTCAACTCAGCAGAGGCCTGGCTCTGGTTAGAAAGATGCATTTAACTGACAGGTAGCTCGCACTTAATGTGGCTTTTTTTATAAGGTTTCAAGGGAGCTTTTTCAGTGAGTGGCAACGAGCACGCTGCTAAAAAAGACACTAATGTTCCAAAGGAAAGTGCATCTCTGCTTGTTTTCCCCCGTGAATATGTACAGTGGTTTGACAGATTAGCTTCTAGTATTTCTGCTGAAATATTCTGATGTCCCTTTGGTCGAGGAAGTCAGAGTGCAGAAATAGTGTCGTTGGGATGAGCAGCCGAGATAATCGACCATCTCAGTTCTAGACAAACATATAGGTGAACCTATAAAACAGCGTCATTGGATTCCTAAATTTCCCCCTGTTGATTACAAACTAGTAAAACGGTATTTTGCCATGATGGGAGGATGTGAAGAAATGGTATTCCCGCTGGCTCACCCAAGCTGAAAATTGCGTATGGCCTTTGGGAATCAGAAAATACCAAAGCTCACCCTCGCTCCGCAACGTCTGCCCTCACTTTGTCATCTGTACTTGACTCCGCTGGACAAGGAACGGTTCTGGAGTAATAAGAATCTTTGCTTAAACAGCAGTAAATGCTGGGCCAGTTATTTGGGGCTAAATAGACACTGACATGGGTCACCGTTTTTTCATTGGGGTCAGTCAACAGGTGTCTGTTTCCCACTGATGGACCTTCAAGCATGAATATCAAACACATTATTTCTAAATGCGGCAGGTGTGCAGTTGCACTTTAACTGATGCATTTGGCTGCTTCCCTTGTGTCCGGATTCCAATTCCCCCATCTCTGAGCAACGATCCAAGGAACAGCTCAGGGCACTTGCACCTTCCTTTTGATTACATGCATTTTCATTGCTGTTCCTCTCTGCAGAAGCGTGCAGGTTTGGCCTTCTCTTATTTGCTGTTTGCAGAGGTGCATGACCAGAATGCAAAACCAATCATTGCTGCGGTACAGGTGGTCCACTAAGGTGGAGTGGGGATGGTAAGAAAGATGTATTCAGCAATCCTTTCATAAGCAGTGAATAAAATACAAGCATAGTACTTGTTCATGGCTTCAAGGTTTCCCCATAACAAATAAACAACAGGGCAGTTTTCAAGTATTGTACTTTCACTTCAGCACTGCATGCTGTTGTAAAACCCATAGAACATTGACACCATCTGCCAACGGGACATCGGAAGCATGTTAATGTGATTTGGACTGATAGTTCCATGCAACCTATTACGGATGCAGGCAGGAGCAGACCTGCTTGTAGACTCTAGTCTCAAAATTCCATGATACCAAATGACTGTTCTATTGGGTATTTTGTCTCTGTTCAACATTAAATACATCCACAGATTTCTTGTTTTCCACCTCAACACTGTCTGTTTTTGTTACTAACGCACTCTCGTGCTGCTGCTCGCTAGCAGTAGCTAACATCAGCATCCGAATGGTACTTGGGAACATAAATTGAATTCCTGTCAGCAGCTTAGAGACGTGGATTCAGGTGAAACTCCTGTGTCGGTATGTTTAAATCTAGTTCTCTCTGGTGGGGCTGACATTTAGACAGGCAGGCACAATGCACACACAGACACATAATTGCCTTCAAGTATTTGAAGAAATGTTAAGCAGGAAATTAAAAAGTTCTCTGATAACCATTGATGCAGTACACGAGCCCAGTGTCCTGATCAAACATTGACATAAAATGATCTGAATCTTCAGCCATGAGATACTGTGTAATTACAGATTTGCGTTCATTTCCCAGAGCCCTCTCTGCCTCCTCAAGGGTATCAGGCTGCGAGGGATCCATTTGGACGGGCGCCTGTCGAGCATGAATGCATTTGCACACAATTAACCGTTCATCTTCGGCTACGTCATCCTCACCTCCGCACTCGCCCAGCTCCACCCTGGGTGGTCTTGGAGTGTAAACCCTAGGTTACACCTGGGCACCACTGAACCTGCTCGTATTGAAGCAAACCAAGATGCTCTATAACTGCTTTCAGCGATGAAGAGATGTCATTCTCTGGGCAGCTGGTTGATGACCACCATTTTTCCACACAAGCGCAGCATGACATCACAGTGCAGTGACAGTTTTATTGACGTTTAATGGCATTGTTGTTCCTCCAAAGCATCTGCTTGTGTTTGAATGTTAAGATACAACAACCTAGTACTTGATCCAGGACTCTAGAGGCTGGATTGTCATTTCTGTGCTCGGTGGAGTTGTTCCCATAGAACATAATAGGGGCTTCGGGGTCACTTCTAGCCCCTGGCAATTACGCTCCAAGCCAAACCTCCCAGTCCATGACTATCAGATATGGAAGCGCATAACAACATCTTGTGGGATATCTACACACAAAGCTACAATTACAGTGAGTCGTGGTGGTGTTGAGTCCATGTGAGGCGATAGGTGTTAATAGAAAAATAACAGGCAGGAAGTGTAAAAACATGTCACCTACCCAGAGATTCCCTGGGAATGTGGAGGTGGTCAAGTGGGTTGGGAGGGCGGATGGGGGGTGCCGTTTGCAAATACTTCTGTGTGCATGTTGTTAAAAGTCCTCTTCCTATTCAGTCAGAAACGATGTCACAAGCAGGTGACAATGCAGCTTGTGTTTATTTCTGTTGATGCTTTGACAGCAGGAGGCGTGCGGTTCTCTTCGTGACCTTTACGCTGCACGAGAAATTATATTCATCCTCATTTACCGCAAATTAGCTCAAATATCTCAGGAATGTCATTCTAAGGTGTCCTCTGCCCGGCAACTCCACCTCCAGTGCTTGCAGATAAGGCTATTGATATTCCAGCTACTTTGCAGTACCGGTCTCCGCACCATCTGTGAAAAATGACAGTGTCACACACGACCTCTGCCGTGTTTCCTGGCAGACGAGCCGATACAACTTTCACTGGAAAGTGTGACATCCAAACCACAATGAATTCGGTAACAACAAAACAGGAAACCTTGGAGAGCGTCTTTCAAAAATGATGGATGGATCTTGTACAGTTCTTAATGTTCTTGGCAGATTTTAAAACACTAAGAAAAATATCACTTCCCTTCTGGGATGAAAAAACAACAACAGCAAACAAACAAACCAGCAGAGCTCAGCCATTAATGAACGAACAACGTCCGCCAGCCAGTTGAGAGGGGAGATGGCGGATGAGTCAATTTCCCCCTGTCATGTGGATGGACCCTGCAGCAACGCGGTCACGCTACCTACTCTTTGCCGTCATATGCCTCTCGCTTCACATTTTATTGCCCACAAACAATTTACTGCTGCCTGAAAAAAAAAAAAACCTGCATGGCGAATCCTCTGCTGATTCGGCTTTAATTAGTTAGACTTCCATATTTCTTATCATAATTGCTTCTCAAGAGTAGATACGAGCTGCCACCTACAACAATTTCATTACCCCGAGCCTCGACGGACAGACCGTGTCTAATTATAGTAACAATCGGCAGGAATATGTAGCGTTGATCTTAAGGCATGAATAAAAATAATGCTGATAAATAAACACGACACAGCTTGCCTTCGAAGACACTTTGCTCCAGCTCCTTTATCACAGGTGTCCCCTCAGCTAATACATGACAGACATTGTTTACTTGGCACCAAGGACATCTGCAGCAGCCCTGAAATGAGCTGTAATGGCCTGACAGACGAAGCAAAATCTGTCAGGAGAGAAAATGCACTGATGAGATGCAGCAGCTCCCCGTGTGCAGGCTACACGGGAGAATATATACGGTGATGTGATAGTCTCTCTCGGTTGAATAAATGCATTGATATTTGCATTATTTTCCAATAAAAAGCCCAGTGTCTCATCAGGTCCAGAATACGTGCAAGATGCAGTTTCTGTTCCACACAGGCCGTGATTCACAGAACACAAAAGCTTTGTTTGAACACCAATGTCCCACATAATGTGTGTCAATATCGTACCCTAGCCTATTTTTGCTATCTGTTATCATCCTCCAGGGTAATGTAACCCTCTGAGAATGAAAACAAAGCCTTTCTTTCCCATATTGCCTCTGGGATGCCCCTGCTGTCGCTGCTTCTTTATGCTCTGCATGGCAATGAGGCTGATTTCACATGGACAAGACGTGGATGCACCCTCCATCTAGGCTGCGAATTTATGTAGCGGCTCAGTCATCGTCTCGCACAAGTGAAGCGAAGCCCTGCTGCTGGTGCGGCTCTGGGGTTTCCTCTCCCCAGCTTTGTTCAATTAAGCTCTGTGTTCCGCTGCCACCTCTGGACAAGTATGTGAACTGCTGCATGAACCTGCTATGGAGATCCAACTTTATTACCTGGCACTGACAATGACAAGTGGAGTTACGATACACTGACACAATTTTGTCAATGATGCGGCACTCACATAGCCGCAGGAGGCATCTCACATTAAGATGAAAAGCAAAAAACTGCAGTTAATTAACGTCTAACGCCAGTGTCGCTGTTTGATAAGGTGGTGTAAGAACCTGCCTGAGGTGACAAAAATTGGAAGATTTCATGTTTTATATGTTAGAATAATTTATTTCAACGGTTTTAATGAGAAGAACTCGACTCCCAGCTGGTCAGATCTGCTGAGTTGAATACCACCTGAGGAGGATTTAAGACGGCAGCTTCTGCTGTTCCCCCACCCGCCTGAGCATGATGATGCTTTTTAGCTCACACTCAACTGTGAATCAGCATGTTTGCCTAAGCGCTCCTAATCGCTCCGCAGGCGCCGCTGTCGCCCTGCAACGTCCCCGTCCCCCAGCCTGCACCCAGCCTGTGATGCATCACACTGGCACCGTCCTGAGATAGAAAGCTGTGGCGCTCATTAAGATAGAGGGCGATTGCAAAAAATGGAAAAAAGGTGGCGAGGTGAAGGGAACGAGATAAAGGG
>JBBMJM010000003.1:4975558-4994700 GCA_037832705.1 Centriscus cristatus | reverse complement strand
ATGCTGGGGGTATGAAAATTACCCCCCCCCCCAAAAAAAAAAAAAGAAAGGACGACGCACTGTCATCCTCTGCTTTATTCTGTGAGTACTGAGGAACATGAATGTGGTGGAAGTCTGTTGAGTCGACGTTGACTAAAGAGAAACTGTCTTGGTCTGTTGAAAAGTAAGCAAAGATCCTTTAATACTGATTGCAATCAGGAGAACGTGAGACACAGAGAACAGAGCACTGCAGCAGAGCTCAGTTCTGAGTTCAGTTCTGTGTTCCGTTCTGAAAGGTACGTCCGAGCCTTGATTCTTTATAGGCAGACGCACAGAGCAGTGGAAAAACCCCTAAACAAGGCAGGGTCCCAACAGATTAATCGAAACTGTGAACATCACACTGTTTCCCGTGAGGCATGCAGAAAATACTATTTTAAGTCATCTGTTGCAGTATCTCAGACGAATACCATTTTAGGTGAACAGGCATTGCAGGTGCAGGCAAAGGACACACATTGCCAATACATGAACAGTATCTCTAGTGAATTTGAAGAGGATTCCTCCCTCCTATCAAAAGTTATGGAGGGGTAGCATCTTTCACGGAGGCTGTGAGAAAAAGTATCCCTCCCCTCAAATGAAAGGACGATGCACTATCATTCTCTGCTTTATTGTGAGAGTATCGAGGGACATGTCTAATATCACATTTATTACAAGATGATGAACTTACAATGCTGGGTAGGTAAAGGACAAAGTCATCGTATAAGAAAAGAAAACGACTTAACCCTAAACCTGGAAAGTTAATGATAACCTTTATTATTACATGTAAATAAAACAAAAAAAAAGACAAAGCACAAATAATAGAATACATACATAAAAAGGTAAAATACATACAAATTCACCCAATTAAAAATAAGGTCAATAATTAATAAATCCAACCTGCTACAACATGTTTCAAGGAAGGTGAGACGGTTAGGGTTATTTATTTTTAAAGAGCGGTACTATAGATCATTGTGGTCCACACTCCAATCCAGTAGGTGGCGGTAGTGTACCTAATAGTTGTTTGCCAACCGCCATTAGACAGAAAGAAGAAGAAGAAAAAGAAGGAGGGTTAGAAGGTATCGCAATGGATCCGGCCGAGTATGGAGAAGTTGTGGCATACAAACTCAGGAAAGAATATCCAGCAAATTTAACGAAGAGAGAGAAATTGCTTCTCAGGAGAAAAGCCAGTCTTTATGACATTGAAGGTAAGATAAACATTTTCTCAATGTGTTTGCTTAATCTTCAAAAATACATGATGAAAATAGAATGCTTCATTGGATATTACCAAGAACAATTTACGTTATGCTTTGGTGTTGTATATTGTTTATGCAAACTAGTTAATTACACACGTGTAGTTAATTGCACAAATCTTTGGATATTATTTTTAACTGTTGATAAGTATAAACCTTTATAACAATCCTTATAAAAGTCTTGAGTCTGTGTAACATACTACTACACATATCATGAAACGGTTTCATCATACTATGTTGAATACCAGGGATTGAATTATCAGAGGATATGAAGGATTTAATTTCTTTTTTCCTTATCCATAGGAGAAGAGCTGTATTACTGGCGCTACAAACGCACCGATAAGAGCATCAAGACTAAAGTAGTCTGTGGGGCCGAGGATGCAGATGAAATCTTCAACGATTTCCATGCAGGCCCTGTGCACAGTGGCAAGAACCAAACGAGGGATGCAATATCCCGAAGGTTCTACTGGCCTGGGATGTCACGTGACATCCAAAAGCGGGTAAGTCGACTGCATGCAAACCTCATGATTGTATGAAAAGTATCATCATTGTCAAGACAATTTCTCAATAACTTAATATTTTCTGTAATTTTGAAAAATCATAAAACCGGTACAGTTCCAGTACGCATTTATTAATAACTTACATGTTAACTTATGTCATCAGGTTTCCCAGTGCTCAGTGTGCCAGGCCAGTGGCAAAACACTGAAGACTCCTTCAAAGGTCGCGCCCATACAGGTTTGTCATCCAAACAATACAAACCTTCTACACACAAAAAGTACATGACCAAAAGGAAATATGTGCTTGGTAAATCCATGCTGATCTGAGCATTTTATTTACGTATCCATGAATATTTTGATTGGCTGGGTATGCATCGATTAATTACACATTCAATTTTTTTCTCTGGAAGAAAAGTATTTTATTGTGAAATGTGTTTTCTGTTAAAAGGTTTCGCAACCATTTGAATTGGTTGGGATGGGCTTCATTGGGAAGCTAACGCAAACTGAAAAGGGGCATCAGTACATCTGCGTGATGATTGATTACCTGACCAGGTGGCCTCAGGCTTACCCACTGAGATCGAAGACATCGGAGGAGGTTTCACAGTGCATCGTCAAATTAATCCTCCAGTTCGAAGCCCCAAAACAGATTCTTACTGACCAGGGGAAGGAATTTGTTAATGATGTAAGTCCTCGGAAGAAATTGTGTACATGTAGTTCACATATTACATATTATAAAATGTTTTGTACTGTCTTGTCAGTTACACAAATTTCACCTTAAAAATAAATAGTAGTAATAAAACAAATGCTATGTGACTTAAAATGCATATAAAGCTTCATCCTAATTTATTCATTTATCCTATGTAATACCATATTTACTTGTGCTTTTGCAATGTTTGTCTAACAATTCTACCTTGTGACTGTAGGTAAACAAAGGAGTATGTCAAATACTCGATATAAAAAGAACCTTCTGCTCGCTCTGCCGTCCTAAAACAAATGCCTGGGTCAAAAGGATGAATGTGACAATTCAGAGGTGAGTCCCTTGCTGTGGTCTCACTTTCTAAACTTTCCTCTGTGCACTCATTGGCAATTTCTTCTGTTCTCCTGACTTAGAATTTTGCTTGTGTTGTATTAACTCTGGTGTTTGTTGGATAAAAGGAAAGTGTAAGTTTTTTACTTACATGCATATGGGGGTGTGTGTTTCCACTGAAAGACAAATTGATGAAATTTTCATGATCATAAAAATGTTTATTTAAAAAATGTCTCCAATCTCAGGTCCCTGAGCAAGGTGGTCGGACTGCATCCAGAGACCTGGGATGACCATCTGGATGCAGTGATGTTTGGTCTCAGGACCAAGCAGCATATGACCACAAAATACTCCCCTTTTTATCTGATGTTTGGCAGGGAGGCTCGTTACCCATCAGAAGTCCCGGAACACTACACGGTTGGTTTGCGGGCATTCCGAGTTTCAACTATGTATTCGCACTGTTGATAATTTTTCATTTCCTTTCATATCTGCTGACACACATATAGACATTATTCATGGTTTAAGTAAGTTAAGTTTATTTTTCTTCTCAGTTTGACAGCACCGTGGAGGACGTACTGGCAAGGGAGGAGTTGACACGGGACGTCAAGCGTGTGGTAAAAATGATTCATACATAAAACATAAATAAAATGATGTCAGAAGACATGCAGTAGATGTTTCCTAATGCATTAGTTAGTGCAGAAACCATGTGCGATTATTTTTGATGGAAAAAAAACTTCTTAGGTCATCATCAAATGTTTTTTTCAGTTGGCTGAACAACAGCTGAAGAGGGAGAAGGTGGAGTGTCTGGCTACCACACAGGCCATCCAACAGCCTGCGACTGCGGATGGCTGTCACCCTCCTGCTGGAGACGGGTAAATAATATACCATCAGGATGTTTTATATTTTTCCTGAAAACTCACAATGACACTGTGGTTGCATGATGGAAAAACATCAAGCCCGTCCTTCATTTCCCCTTTCTTTTGTTTTAACAGATGACGTGTCAGACATCTGTCATGTCTGTGGGGAAGATTGGGTAAGTAAATCAACTGAGGGACTGATTTCTAAAGATGAAATTAGATGAGATCTGGTAGTAAGAATTGTATTGTACAGTTATGTCAGAGTATCCCCTTTCTCAACCCAACTTTTTTGTCTTAACAGATCCTCCATATGTGTTCCCAAAGCCCACCCGAGGACAACACATTTCTTTGTTTGACATGTACTGTATATACATGTAAATAAATGGTAAATTGTGATACAATCTCACACAAAAAGCTGTCTGGAATAATTGGAAAAAGAAAACATCCCTGCCCAGTGACCTACGTGAAGTTGGCCCCCCACCCCTCGCAAACTTCACGCAGGTTGCCCAGTGCCCTGCCCACCGATACGTCACTGACTGAGTGACTCGTCTCGACGGGAGCCGGCTCGGTTCACTTCAAAGAGCCGGCTCATTGAACCGTTTCGTTCGCGAACGATACATCCACTAGTTTTCGGTCAATGAGTAAGATGCAGTTACCGGCGATGGCAACTTCTCTTTAGGGTTCGTACGAGCTTATTAAACAAAGTTAACCATACTTATATGTTTGACCCGTCATTGTTTGTGTCATAGCGCATTATTTTACACCATTAACTAAGAACAGTCCTTCCACTTGACGAGTGTCAGCTTCTCTTAGCTCCTGTAGCTAATGTTTATGAGGGCTCTCAGTCATCCACGTTGTTATCTGGTGGGTTAATGTCTTATGAACTGGGCTTGTAGTTTGCTTAAAGACGTTTTCAGACGTCAGCCGAGAGCCTTCCTTTGTTGGTTCGCTCATTTAAACAGCCACAAGCGTGCTTACCGGGAGCTAACTTAGCCTTAGCATCAACTGACGGCCGCGTTGTCAGCGGCACGAAATGTCTGTATATGTCTGTGTGTGTGTGTGTGTGTGTAAGAGACTTCGAAACGCTCTTCTCGCTGTTGTTGGGTGGCTGAATTGCATGGTGAGTTGCCTAATTGCAGCCAGCGGGCTGTGTGTCAGCCACCATCTCTCTGCTTTGGAACCGAAGTGTCACAACGACTCCCCCACCCACCGCTGGTGACTCCGAGCGGGTGGATGATGTGTCTGCTCGGCCGGTGTCCACACACCGCGGAGCCCGGTGATTCCAGGATACAGTGCTCACTTCACGGCTGGGAGTTACTCTCACTGAACACCTCCTTTCTCTTGTCTCCGCAGGTTGTTTGCTGCTATGAAAGGACGCTGACTGAAGGTGAGCGGAGTGTGGCACACGTATCTGTGTGTGTGTTTTCAGAAACAATGTGTCACAGCTACCTGTTTCTGTTGACAGAGAAATGAGCATGATGAGAAGAGGAGGGAAACCCAACAGAGGAGGGGGGAAATTTAACAAAAGAGGAGGTGGTGGTGGTGGTGGTGGCGGAGGAGGAGGAGGAGGAGGAGGAGGGAGAAAGGCAGGAGGTGGTCGATTCGATGATGATGTTGATTTCAGCCTTGATTTGGGACCCCCTCGATCAAGGAGGTAAAAAACTGTCGTGCTTAATCCTGCAAAACAATTAGTATTTTGCTAATCTGCTGCCCCCTTTTCCGTCCTTGTCTTTTTACTTGGCTTTGACTCAAGACCTGGCAAAGGGCACGGTGATGGCGCCGGCAGGGATGCAGGTCGAGGAAGAGGAGGCAGCAGTCGAGAGGGACACAACATAAGGGAAGCGAAAAGCAGTGGCAAGGTTCTTCCAAGGTCCATGGTTAGGGCCAGAACCTCCCCCAAGTCAGGTGATGGCATCAGATCGGAAATGAGCAGCATGCCCATGCAGAGGATCTTTATGACAAACCAGAACCAAGAACAGCTCAAGGAGCTGCTGCTGGATCTGCACACCAAGGACACCGACGATCCTTCAGAGTAAGAGCGCTCTCCGTAATATGCCTGAATCAGCCCATGTAAACTTATGAAACCACATCTCCTGTAGTGAAGTTGGTTCAGATTACTCAAGGGACGATGAACCGGGGGAGTATGATGAGTTGGACCACCGTGAGGAGGGACAGTTTTGGGCCACGAGTGATGAGCCCGTGGAGCGGGCAGAGAGCCCAGAATCTGACCCCGAGTCCAGTGATGAACGGCCTCCCACTAAACATGTCGGCTCCTTGTTTGCTTTGGGCAAACTAAGCAGGTGATTACAGACTGTTTTTAACTCAGATTTCACATGTAGTCTTGATATAAAATGAAACACGTCGGATTTGACCTCTAACCTGAGCGTTTGTCCGTCTTTAGGTACGGATTTGACAGGGAGCGCAGCAAGCAGGCGCTGGAGTCTGGGGGGGATGTGGGTGCGACGCTGGAGCAGCTCCTCTGCCAGGTTTTCAGCGAGCGCTACGGCCAGGAAGCGGTGGCTAACGCCGGGCTGGAGAACGTGCCTCTGGATGAGTGTTTGAGCCAGAGGCAGGAGGAGGCGCTGGCGCTCGCTGCAATTTACGGCGACCGCTTCAGTGAGCGCATTGCCAATGCTGTTTGGACCGTCACCCTGGATCTGTCCTTCCTCTCCGACAGCGCCGGCAAGAACAGTGGTACAGGTCGGAGTCGCCATGGCGGAGAGGCGGTCTCAATCCGTGATGTCTGTCGGTTTTACATGAGAGGTCAAGGCTGCCGCTTCGGGAACAAATGCAGGTTCAAACACCAACTTCCCACCAAAGACACTGGTTCCCCAGACGAGAAGGGTCCAGGCCACCCCGGGATCAGCAGCTACTCCCCTCCTGAGTATGAAGTAGAGGTTCGATTCCCTAAAGGGAACCGTTACCCGTTTCAGGCGCCAGTGGTCGCCTTCAGCACCAATGACGAGTCCATCGGAGCTGCAGGGCGCCTCAGCGTGACGGAGAGATTGTTTGCAGAGGCGTTAGCCGCAGCGCAGAGCAGCGAACCTGTTGTTTACACGCTCGTCACCCTGTGTGAAGATGAAGCGACCATGATGGAACTGCTGGCTGCCAGTCATCACAAGTACAGCTCGCCGCCGCCTGTTTTGGCGGCCTCCCCTCCTCATCTCGACTTTGGGAAGAGCAGGAATGTGAAGAACAGGAGCTCCGTCAGGGCCGCGCCACCCCACAACCAAAGACACCTGGACTGTGAGTTACAGCGTTTGTAGGGAAACAACGGAGGTCTGTTTGTGTTAAAGCATTTTGTTTTGTAAGTGAAAGAAGCAGATGCGCTTCAAGAGAAGGACGAGGAGGATGAGGCCGACACGGTTCCGGTGGAGAGTGAGAGTTACGTCAATCTGAAGAAGAGGATGGCCAGGAAGCACCACCTGAATGTGGACAGCTTACTCCAGGAGAACCGCAAGCTGTGTAAAGAGTTTCAGAAGAAACAGGTGGTTACCTCATGGTTTGTTGTCAGTGTTGTCGTCTCCTCCTCCTCCTCTTCCTCGCCAACACCGTGTTAGAACCGTTCTTTCATTGCTTTCTTCAGTCGTCGGGGAGCTTCAGGTCCATGCTGGAGCAGAGGAAGAAGCTTCCGGCTTGGAATGAGAAAGAAAAGATCCTGGATCTGCTGGACGAGTGTCAAGTGCTTGTCATCAGCGGGATGACGGGGTGGGTCCTTTGGTTTGTGGGAGAAACTGACGCACAGAGGTCACTGCTGCTCATCGGCACATTGTTACATACCTGTTGCAATCTTGACGTCATTGTAGTTTCAGCTTGTGGTGCAATATTTAAATAAAACCGGACTTTATAGCCATAGATGTGTTACTATGATAATACGCAAGGGTGTTTTTTAAAATCTTCATTTTATTCCTGGTGTGTGGTTATTTCCTGGTGTGGCTCCTTCCGTCAGACTGCTTGTTTATTTTTCAGTTCTTCCCTGATTTCGTGTGAAAGCAGCGTTATACTTTGTCTGTGCAGGTGTGGTAAAACAACCCAGATCCCCCAGTTCATCCTGGACGCCTCGCTCAGCGGTCCAGCCGAGCGGGTCGCGAACATCGTCTGTACCCAGCCGCGCCGCATCTCCGCCATCACTGTGGCTCAGAGAGTGGCGCAGGAGCGTGCAGAGTGTCTCGGCAACTCCGTGGGGTATCACATCCGCCTGGAGAGTGTCAGGGTACGTTCACCACGCTGCGATGAACAACGGTGAACATGTTTGTTTATTTAACACGAAACCACTTCGCTTGTCTGTGATTTTTAACTTCTCACACTGACTTTTATTCTTGTTTTTTTTGATGGAAACACAAATGTGTCAAACTGAAATGTGTGCACGACGTCTGAATGCGTGACAAACTCTCCCGTGTCAGACGTCGGCGACCAGACTGCTGTACTGCACCACCGGCGTGTTACTGAGGCGCCTGGCGGGCGAGGCGGACCTGAAAGACGTCACACACGTCATCGTGGACGAGGTGCACGAGCGCACGGAGGAGAGGTGAAGATAAACGACGCCGGATGTGGTCGACATGTCTGACGCCGCTGAGTCCGTGTTGTTTTGTTTTTCAGTGACTTCCTGTTGCTGGTGCTCAAAGACCTGATCATCCAGAGACCCGACCTGAAGATTATTCTAATGAGCGCCACACTTAACGCCAACCTCTTCTCAGAGTATTTCTACAACTGTCCCTGTCTCCACATTCCAGGTACTCCATCCTCCGCATCCTTGTTGTGTCCAGTTTGTTCCCTCTCAGTGAATATCTTTATTTTATTTATTTATTTTTTACATTTTAGGGCAAACATTCCCTGTGACGCAGTTATTTTTAGAAGACGTGCTCCGGCTAACAGGGTCTGTACTTCTCCTCCTCCTCCTCCTCCTCCTCCTCCAAGAAACAAACAACAATGCACTTACAAACGTGAATGTCCTTGAACTGTGTGTTGGTACATAATTCTTTTACTCAGCTACAAGATTGAAGACCGCAGCCCTTACATGTGCTCAAAGAAAAGAGAAGGAGGAGGCAAAGCGGGGTCGAGGGACATAGTGGACGACCCGGAGGATGGCTTGTGGAACTTCTCGTCCTTCTGTCAAAAGGACTTTGTCAAAGACTCCATCCCCGACCAGCAGCTCAGCCTGTCGGACCTCAGCATCAGATACAAAGGTGCCTCCTTCACCTCCGCCCGCTGCCTCATCCCGTCGACGTGAGTCGGTCACGTGTTGTTCTGATGTTGTACGCAGACGCGGAGAAGTCTGTGATTAAGACTCTTGCTGCGATGGACCTCGACAAGATCGACATGGACCTGCTGGAGTGTCTGCTGGAGTGGATTGTGACCTACGCGTTTGCCGACAGCGACTCTGGTACGGATCCCGCAGTCACTCTGTTTGAACCTCCCCGTTGTGTTTTCTGAACGTTTCATGCTTTGTGCATCAGGAGCTGTCCTGGTGTTTCTGCCGGGCCTCGCTGAAATAAAGATGCTCTACGAGCAGCTGCAGCTGAACAAACTCTTCAAAAAGGAGTGCGCACACAGGTACGTGTGTGCCTGAGGTCGGTGGGAGCGGGCACGTTTGCAAAAATGTTTTAAGCTAAGATAGATTTGTTAACCTAATTTAATTTGTTCACTTAATTTTACTCTTTATAAATGTTTTTTTATATTAGTATTGTTTACTATTATTTACTATTGTTGTTTATGTTACTATGTTCTGTGTGTGCTATTACTGTTGCTGCTGTAAACTGCAAATTTCTCCACTGAGACAAATAAAGGTGTATCTTCTTCTTCTTCTTGAAAGAGAGTATTTTCACTGGCGTCATGTCAGGTGTGAGGTCTACCCACTCCACTCCTCTCTGTCCAATGAGGACCAGCAGGCGGTTTTCAGCCCCACCCCAGATGGTGTCTTAAAGATCATCATCGCCACCAACATCGCAGAGACCTCAGTAACCATTGACGACGTGATGTTTGTCGTCGACTCCGGTAGGATGAAGGAGAAAAGGTGATGTTGTTTGAACCTGTATTTTTTGCCACGTGAATACAAACGGGCCTCGGATCAGACGGGCTGATGTGTGTTTCCGTGTTGCGTTTTCAGGTACGACGCATCGAAAGGCATGGAGAGCCTGGAGGACTCGTGGGTCTCTCGGGCCAACGCGCTGCAGAGGAAGGGCAGAGCGGGTCGCGTGGGCCCAGGCACCTGCTACCACCTCTTCACCAGCCACCACTTCCAGCACCATCTGTCTGAAGAACAGCTGCCTGAGATCCAGAGAGTGCCTCTGGAGCAGCTCTGCCTCCGGTAGGTCCGTCTGCTGTCACACAGCCGCTGAGGCTTCATCCTCTGAATGCAAACACTGAACTCTCCCCCTCTCAGTATCAAGATCCTGGATCTGTTCGCTGAGCAGACGCTGGAGTCCGTGTTCTCCCGCCTGATTGAGCCGCCGCCCATGGAAAGCGTGGAGGCGGCCAAGCAGCGCCTGCAGGACCTCGGAGCTCTCACAGCAGATGAGAACCTCACCCCGCTGGGCTACCACCTGGCCTGCCTGCCCGTCGACGTACGCATCGGGAAACTCATGCTGTTGGGCGCCATCTTCCGCTGCCTCGATCCAGCTCTCACCATCGCTGCCAGTTTAGCCTTCAAATCGCCATTTGTAAGTCAAACGCTTCCACCCGCTGTCGTCGACTGTTCTCGTGATCCGTGGGGTTGACCTGTGTCGCCCAGGTCTCTCCGTGGGACATGCGGAAGGAAGCCAACGAGAAGAAGCTGGCCTTTGCGCTGGCCAATAGCGACCATCTCGCTCTGCTGCAGGCGTATAAGGTATCAGTGGTGACGTGTTTTCATTGTAGCACGTTTCCTGTGCATCAAATGATGAGTGTGGTGTGTCTGCACCGTCTCCAGGGATGGTGCTGCACCGCAAAGAACGGCTCCAAGGCAGGGTTCCAGTACTGCAAGGAGAACTTCCTGTCTTTGCGAGGCCTACAGGTGCGGTGTTTGCAGACGTCAAGACTGTAAACCGGCACGCTCGTCCGTGTTTGGGATCTAATGTGTCTGGTAACGTGCAGGAGATCGCCAGTCTGAAGAGGCAGTTCACTGAGCTGCTGTCCGACATCGGCTTCATCAAGGAAGGACTGAGAGCCAGGGTGATGGAGCGCATGTGTGCAAAAGGCACTGATGGTGTTCTGGAGGCGACTGGGCCTGAGGTGACACACGCACACACACACACACACACGTTTCAGTCACAGATTATTCCTCATGTCCTCTGGTTTCCAGGCAAATCTCAACTCTGACAACATCCGGCTGATATCTGCCATGTTATGTGCTGCCCTCTACCCCAACGTGGTGCAGGTACGCATCCGTTATCTCTTGCTGTGCGAATGAGAAACTGAACAACCCGACGCTTGATCGCCCCGGGTGTGTTTTACCAGGTGCGAGCTCCTCAGGGGAATTACAAGATGACCAGCAAAGGAGCGATGAAGATGCACCCCAAAGCCAACGAGCTCCGCTTCGTGACCAAGAACGACGGCTACGTCCACGTTCACCCCTCATCCGTCAACTACATGGTGAGTGTCTACAACACAGACAGCGGCAGCACGCAGACGCCTGCACGGACGTCACTCTTCACCTCTGGCCCGTGCTCCAGGTGCGTCACTACACCAGCCCCTACCTGGTTTACCACGAGAAGGTGAAGACGAGCAGAGTGTTCATCAGGGACTGCAGCATGGTGTCCGTCTACCCTCTGGTGCTGTTTGGAGGCGGGCAGGTCAACGTGGATCAGTACAAGGGAGAGTTTTTACTCTCCCTGGATGATGGATGGATCCGATTTGCTGCGCCGTCGTTTCAGGTCTGAGCTGTGGTCTTTTCCCAAAGATGAGAGAGATGGATAAAGATGAATCATTGTGTAACTTTTGCAAAGTGGTACTAATATGAATAATAAACCAACGTAACATGGTGTGTTTGCCTCCCAGGTGGCTGCCCTGGTGAGGGAGCTCCGCATGGAGCTCGATCAGCTGCTGGAGGACAAAATCCTGAAGCCCAGCATGGACCTGTGCAGCTGCCCCCGCGGCTCCCGCATGATCAACATGATCGTCCACCTCATCTCCACACAGTAGCCCGCCCCATGGCCTTCGATGTCGGCGCTCTGATCCCACTGAGGGGTCCTGTGAGGAGACTTGAAAACCCTGAAAGTCACTGAAGCTCGCTGTTTGTCAAACACACTTCGGCTGTACAAGGAGTCCACACACCGCTCCGCTGCCACCTTAAACACAAAGTTTGGCCTTGACAATAACAGCAACTAAAAAACTATGCAGGTGACTTATAAAGCACCAGCACTGTAAATATTGACGTGTTGCTTGTGTTGGTATCCATGAAGTGTTACAAGTTTTCCTGGGACCCAAGCGTGAGATGAAAAGCAAAATATTACAGTATCCACCATGAACTGGCGTATTTGGTTGTTGAATTTATAAATTCCATTGGACAGGATGGCAGATACGGTTTGTGCCAAGTGCATTGTAATTTACACTCAAGTGAGGGATTTCTTGGGTCCATGTTGGACATCTACTGGGATAGTTTATAGGGTTGTAGTTATTTCTGATGCATGACCAAGACCTGCATGCTGTTGGATTATTTACTGAATGTATTTAAGTATTACTGATGTCAAAACTACACACTTCCACAGGTGTGAATGGAAGGGCTTCTTAAATCTCTGCTAATGGTGGGAAATGCCAAAGGAACCGAGTTGTGTTTTGAATTGAATATCACTGATGTAGTGCACAAGTCATGCGTTCTGGTTCTTGTCTTTCATTTGAATTACGACAGATTTGGACTCGATTCGGACTTTTGTCATTCTTTAATATAAACATTCGTTTGTGGGTTAGTTCGGCCAATCGTCGGGCAGCTGCTCCCGCTATGCTGACAGAGGCGGGGCTTTGCTTTGATGGGCATATCTCATAGCCAATCACGTACGAGATGAGTAGGCGCGTACCATTACGTGAGAGGAGGAAGGGGAAGACGGGACAGTTGTACAGCGAAAGAGGTCAACTGACATGGAGACAATTGTGTTCACCACCAAAGGCTTCGAGACGCCGTCAGTTGCCACCATCCCTGCAGTGGGTTGTTCAAATATTTTAGTCTTTAAAACGTCCGATTTATTGGCCGGATTGGAAGTTTCTGGGGGGCGCCGTTTGAGGCCAGTCCGCATGTCGCCATGACAACAGGCCAAACAAACCGCAGTTAAAGCCATTCTATTGCCACATCAAACAGTGCCAAGTCAAGAACAGGTAAAATCTTTGTAGGATCTGAGCCATTTCAAAGTTGCGGATAAATGCCCTTTGTCGCACCGGAAGTGGCACGAACTCTTCACTATGGTAACTATGCTATTCACAAAACAGCTGTTATTGTATAAGAGGAGTGTCTAAATTCAGTATTTTCTTCCAAGCCCACTAAATCAAGATCCCATAGTTCTCGGCCAGTAAAGAAGACTGGGAATCCAAAACTACCCAAGAAGAGGGCATCGAGTGCCAAATGCACCAAGACGGAGGAGGATCTCCTGAGTCCTGCTGCCATGGAGAATGTGTACTACATCGCTCACAATGCTGGACAGTGCTTGGAGTTCAGAGGCTTTGGGTGGAAGAAGAGGAAAAAGTAAATCTTGGCAACTGAGTGACAGTCGCACAAGTCTGGCTAATGGTGTCACCTAGTGGACAAACAAACTGATTTGGTGAAACGTTGATGCTTTGATTCCCATTTTGCCATACTACTATACAAATCAAGTGCCAAGTCACAAATACACACCTAAACAAAAAAATCAAACTTCAACTTTATTGAAAGCTGAATGTTTCTAAATTGACAAACTTGTATTATTAAATTTGGCAGTTTTTAAATTCACAAGTTGGAATCTTCTCAAGGTAAATGTCATTACAACTGTGTATCATCTTTTTGTGTTCAGATGTATGAGTAATGTAAATA
The DNA here is from genome assembly GCA_037832705.1 of Centriscus cristatus. Lineage (NCBI taxonomy): Eukaryota > Metazoa > Chordata > Actinopteri > Syngnathiformes > Centriscidae > Centriscus > Centriscus cristatus. The sequence goes on along the minus strand of JBBMJM010000003.1, from coordinate 4,981,084 downwards.
TGAGGTCAATAACTGAATGTTAAACAGTCATACAAAAGGCCAATCAAATGTAACATTACTCACTGGATCCACCCAAATCTGCTTATAAAAATAGGCAAAAATAAGAACATGCCTTTAAAACTACGGCAACAAACAAACACTGTTTTAGGCACCAGCAATATTCATATTTTACATCTAAACAGATGAACATAATTTATTTCATAACATTTTAATATAAATACATTTTCTGAAGATCCCATCAAAAGGTGCTTGGTCCTGTTTCTGTTCATTCCGGGGGCTTCTTCTTTGCCTCCACGTCTTTCTTGAAGGCTTCGAATTTCTTGGCTATGTTAGGAAGCTAAAAAAGAAACAAACCTCGTTCAATAGATGGGAAGACTTTTTAAAGTTAAGTTTGTATTGTTTACATAAACGAGTCTCATATTTCAATACAGTGCTGTCAGTACCAGGGGTCGAGATGGACCAGTGGCAGACAAATCCCTGACAGCCTGCCAACGTCAATAATCAAGGATTTCGTTAAAAACTGTACTCGAAACTTACGTCATAGTTCTGAGCGAGGTACATTCCCACAACATTCCCCAAGGTGAATCCAGCCTGGAAGACAAACAACTCGTGTCAATCGAGGCCGAAATATTATAATATAAAGACAACTACAGACATTTACTCTCACGTTTAATAAAATCAAAAACTTATATTAGACTTGCTGTGTGCGGTACGGAAGACGGCCCATTACATGCTAACACATTAGCAACACAAAAGTCGACGCTAAGCTGGGCGATGTCAGTTAAACTCACCAGGAATTGCAGCATGGTGGAATGTAGACTGTTTGGCAACTGCACACTTACTTACTGACGTCAAATAAAAGCCGTGAGTGATGTTAAAGGCTGGAAGTTAATTGCTTTGCTTAGTTATTGAAGAGACTGTCATCAACAACATCTCTACGCATGCGCGAGATCAGAAGAACGATACGGGGGCAGAGTATCGCGTTATTTGTATTCCAGCTGTATTGTAGTCTTTTTTCTCAAACAGCGCTGTATCTGTTCCTTATCCTAAAACTACAACTCCCATCACCGTAAAAATCACATCCCTCCAGTGGGTGTTGCTGCAATGGTGGTGTCGGTGGGACATTGAATGACTTTGGCTCCATCACGAAAATAGCCGGTTAATATATTTTATTCGTATATCTCTAACATGGAGGCTCTTATTCCTGTTATAAACAAGCTCCAAGATGTGTTCAACACTGTAGGTGCGGACATCATACAGCTGCCGCAGATAGCAGTGGTGGGGACTCAGGTAAAGTGTTTGTGCATCTTGCCCGGCTGTCATGCTAGCTAAAGATAACCTTGCTTTATCGCATTAAATACATAAATAACTAGCATATTAGAAATGCCAGAGCTGGTACGTGATGGCTACAATAATTCTATATGTCCTTTCATCAAGCTTAGGCAGAGACGTAGTTCCTACCGATTCACACACGTCCCCAACAAAGCACTTGTATATTGACTTTATGCTGCTTCGTTTGCACAGTGGACACGGACGTCTATTTTCATAAGCTCAATTCAGTCCTATTTTTAGACAACCTTGCACACACTAACCCCACAAAACCAGGTCACCGAAACAATAAGACAGGTGTTGTTAGCTAGCAGTTGCAACACAGGTGTTGTTAGCTAGCTGCTGTAAGACAGGTGCAGTCTGTGGTGTCATACACATGCTGGACTAGATGTGTGTTTATATACAGTGTGTCTGTACATGTCGTCTGTGTCTCCAGAGTAGTGGTAAGAGCTCTGTACTAGAGAGCCTGGTGGGCAGAGACCTGCTACCCCGGGGAACAGGCGTTGTAACCAGGCGACCCCTCATCCTCCAGCTGGTCAATGTCGAACCAGGATCAGCCAGGAAGAATGATGACTGTGGTGGGTACCAACCCCCAGTGTTTTCTGCTGCAGGTGGTTCCGTCATTCATCGCCATGACCTGAGGCCCCGCTCCAGAAAGCAGGTTCAGTGAAAACCCTGATATGAGGGAAAACTGCAGAGTTTTTAGTGTATGTGAATCAGAATCAGAATCTGGGTACAATATGTCCATCATTGACCCTGAAATCAAATAAAATCAAATAAAATCAGGAAAATTCTGCACATTTTTCCTTATTTCAGGACTAACCATGTGTTTTCACAAACACTGCTCTCTGGATCCCAGATAGTAGAAATATACTACTAGTAAACACGTCATCTCTATCATACCTGTGGAAACATTCCCATATTTTTGTTCTTCAGTAAATTAATATAAAGTCATATTCTTTCTCTGTCGCTGTCAAATCACTTCCAGATTCCAGGGTGTGAAAAGCTTCATGAAGGTGCATTGTAACTCATGTGTTGATAACCACATTTAGAGTTCTAGTTCAGCTTTCTCCTTGCGCTACATGTGTCACTCTTGTTGCTGTTTTTCCAGACCTGTGACTACCGTCAATCCTCCATGCTTTGTCGCACCCTTATTTTAGCCATATTTGCTTAGTTCCCGCTCAGTTTAGTCGTCTTTAACACCTGTGCTTCCTCTCCTACTTTGGCACTGTTCAGTGAAACCTGATTTCTTTGTGTTTGTTTGTTTTCTTGGGTTAAACAGGCAGAGAAGGCGAAGAGTGGGGGAAGTTTCTCCACACCAAAAATCAGGTCTGAATTTACAGGATTCAAAACATTCAATGCATTGACCAATACGTGTCATATTACTTGTGTTTTTATTTTCCTTTTCACAGATTTACACAGACTTTGATGAAATCAGGCAAGAAATCGAAACGGAAACAGAGCGGATATCGGGGAATAATAAGGTGGTCAATCATATTTGTTCTATTTATATTATATGTATTATTTGAAGTCAGAAAAACTCCAGAGAACACTGAGTCAGAATCTTCTTGTAATGTTGACCGAAGGGGAAACGCTCCACTGACCACGGCGGTGTCTTCTCAGTCTGTCGGTGTCTTGTAGAGAACTGCTGCTGCTTCTCTGTCAAACATTAGTTTGGATGGATGGGGGGGTAATACCCTTCAAACAGCCTCTGGGAGATGAGCTAATTTTAGCTGCCCCCACCAGGCAACAAACAATATACTGAGCCTTATGTGTGAAGATGAGTTTAAACCCCAGTCCTGGGGTGCTCTGTATCCTTTGAGAACATTTCTGCTCTCCTGGATGATTCTACACACATGCCTCATTGGCTGGTTCCTGTGTCGGGTTTTCTGACATCTTAAAAAGTCAACGTGGTTCAACTTCCTGCATGAATCAGTTGATGCCTAAAGGCCTCTGACGGCACCAAATGTAGCATCATTACTAGCATTGAAATGACTGTGACACCAACACAACGAAACAACAAAGCGTGTGCAGAGGGCTTTGAAGGGCTTCTGAGGGTGTTGTGTAACATAAACACTCTGTCTCCCTGCAGGGGATCAGTGATGAACCCATCCATCTGAAGATCTTCTCCCCTCACGTTGTCAATCTCACACTGGTGGATCTGCCAGGAATCACCAAGGTAACACACGCTGTCCCTCCTTCATCCTGACTCAGGGCTTTGATCATTGCTCTTCCCCAGGGAAATTAATCCAACTATTCATTTAAGAAACAGGAAAAACCAAGTTGTACCAGATTTAACAGGCCACTGGTGTTAACATCTCAGGCTGCCTGATGTTGATCTGTGTGTGTGTGTGTGTGTGTGTGTGTGATTTGCAGGCCGCGAGGCATTATTAACTCTGACTTGATGCTTCTGAAAGCGGTGTGCTGTCGAAGACCGGGTGTCTGCAGGCTTTGATTTCAGCGTCATTAGTTCCTCCCCTCTGGTGGATCAGGCGTTAATTCGAGAAAATCCCAGCTGTAGTTTCTCGTGAATGGAGCTGAGACCTTACGGCGCCTTCACTTTAATTGACGTTGTACCCTTCAGGTGCCCGTGGGTGATCAGCCTAAGGACATCGAGGTTCAGATAAGAGATCTAATCCTGAAACACATCTCCAACCCCAACTGCATCATCTTAGCAGTCACTGCGGCGAACACGGACATGGCCACGTCGGAGGCCCTCAAGGTGGCGCGGGAGGTCGACCCTGATGGTAAAAACAACGCTTTTTTTTCACCCTTGTGACCTCGTGCACCCCGACGAATCCTATTTTCAATCAGATGAGACATGAAAGTGTCTAAATGGACACAAATAGAGGGAAATCTGACCTATTTGTGTTGGATCGATGTCGTGAACATGTGAAAAGAGCCAGGTAGGTTCTTCTTTTGATGGCAGCCGTGTTGGCGTGCTCTTCCTCACCAGGCAGGAGGACGCTGGCTGTGGTGACCAAGCTGGACCTGATGGACGCCGGCACCGATGCCATGGACGTACTGATGGGTCGAGTCATTCCTGTCAAACTGGGACTCATCGGCGTCGTCAACAGGTTCGGACCGACTGCGTTCGAGTGATGTGCTGTGCGATAATCCATTATTTATCAGAGAGACGAGTGTCTAATAATTGCGGTGAGTCGGCTCAGCGGAGATGAGTGCTGTAATACATTTTTAATGCCGTCAGGCAGAGCGGATGAATCGATCAGTGTGTATTGCTTATCACCAATCAGACTTCAGTTTAATGTGCCGTAATAAACCTGACATACAATGTGATAAAAATCAACTCAGTAGTATGATAACGATTCTGAATAATGTCATATTTTCATAGATTCTGGTATTTCTTTGTGTCTCTTGTTTATATTTTATGTCTCGTCTCGTGACTTTAAGGAGCCAGTTGGATATCAACAATAAAAAGTCGGTTGCTGATGCGATACGGGACGAACATGCTTTCCTGCAGAAGAAATATCCATCGCTGGCGAACAGAAACGGAACCAAATACCTGGCGAGAACCCTCAACAGGTAACTACGTTGATTAGTTAACTTCCTCATGTCGATGATGTTTAGTCAGTATAAGATACTGAAAGTATAGTAAGATATCAGCAGTTTAGTAAATCGGCAAATACAATATAGAAACAGTGTTTCATTGTGGGCAGACATATTTAAGCACCTACAGCGGGGACAAAGGAAAATAGAGGAGTTTGTACTGTAAACAAGATTCAGAAATACAAACAGATGTCTATGTTGAAAGGCAGACAAAATGAAATAAAATAAAAAATATATACTAATACTAAAAAATACTAAAAACAATTCACTGATGAGTATTGTGAACAGGAACTTGTAAGCACAAGTACAAAAAAATCTGACCTGTTGAAGTAATGGACGTAGACAAATACATACATACAGATGCATGAAGGTGTTTTCAATCAGCAGATTTCAACCTGTGAAGGTCTCATTTGTCTGATGGAAGGATGGTCCTTCCTTTAATTCCGCGTAGTTCTTCCAGGACAATGAGCGAACCGGTGTCTGCTGTCGGTACGTTTGAGAAACGACGCAGATTGTCTCATATCTGCACACAAACACCCCGCGCCCTCCGTTGTCTTCATGTCAGGCTGCTGATGCATCACATCCGAGACTGCCTCCCCGAGCTGAAGACACGGATCAACGTCCTGGCAG
>JBBMJM010000003.1:4892684-4911863 GCA_037832705.1 Centriscus cristatus | reverse complement strand
ATATTATAAACACATACAATACTATTAAAAAAAAACACCGGATCAGCTGGATTTACCATCATTAGCCATCTTTTAGATGCGTGTGTAGGTCCTTCAAAGGTGTATGATGATTTTAAAACCAAAGGACAAGGATGTTAGAGGTGACTTTCTCATGATCCTTCGTCCGCTGCGGCGACACAGTCTCCATCAGAATGTCGCTGTCACACTGTGACGGTCTGTGTTTCGTTTTGATATAGTTCCATTGGGGGTTGTGGCACCTCGAAGCTGTTACAAGGTCTGGCACATCAAAACGAGCTGGTGAACGCTGAAGATTCCTCGCCACACCAATCTGGACCCTGTGTTTCAAGTCTGAACAGAAGATTTCCCCAGTGCTTTCCCTGCACCCCCCCCCAATGGATCTTCTCTGTGCTCTTTAGCGGATGGGACTTGATGGAGCCTGACAAAAGAGGCTTTAAAAACACTGAATGGCGAAAGTGGGAACAAGCGGTAGGCGGATCCGTTGATGCCTCCGCCCACCTGCATGGGTGAAATCTGACACCCTCTTCTTTCCGTGCACCTCTCTCTCCTCCTGCTCCTCGCCCTCCCCAGGGGAGCCCTGCATCCCGTTGGTTCGATTGCCCCACATGATGGATGTGCAGTGTGAGGAATGGGCCGTCCCGGGGGCCGGGGCGTCGTTTCTGGGTTAAACAGCATCCTATATCAAACCCATCTATACCTTCACGAGCAGGAAGCCTGTTTACGGGGCTGGGAAAGCACTGCAATCCATTTCCTGTCAGCCTGTCTGGTGGAAGCAACGGAAAACTGGACAGCCGCAGATTTGGGGAGTCTTGTAAGAAGTGGGCGGTGATAAATATACACCGCTGTGGGGAGCGACCGAGTCTGGGAGCCATATGTCACCGCTAATATCATTTTAATTCACATTAAATGCGTCAAAACCCCAGTGCTCTCAAATCCAGCTCGATTTTTACAGTTTGCACTTTACTTTCATCAGTTCTTCACAGCTTTGAGAAGATGCAGGATCATGTATAATGATCGATTTTTTGTGGTTTGTGATGATTCGGGTCCGTAAAGGAAATTAATTTGAAACAGAAACGCGTAATGGATCGACTGAACTGCACGTTTTGTTTGCGTAACTCCTGTATTCTAACGACGCTGCAGGCGAGCGGCAACTTCACCGTCACGAACTGAGCAACACTAATGAAACAGAGGGACCCCCCCCCCCGCGTCCCCCCGTCAACACGCTGAGAATGTTGTTTATGCAATTAAATCCATATGCTACTGAAATGCAAATCAAGGAGTGCCCCATTATGTAAGTATACATATATTGTTTTTCAGAGATAATTTTAAATCTCATATCCTGCGACACCCTGGGAAATGAACTTTGGAAGCACTTCTTTCAACAATAGCAGCCCAGGGAGGGACTTCAATGGAGAAGGTAGCATAAAACATCATTAGAGATCATTTGGCTCCTGCGTTCGCTGCTGCCTGTGTGTACGTTACATGCGCCTGCCTTTGAATCTAATCTCTGCGGGAATGCACCCGCTGCTTCCCGCCGATCACATGTGCGCGCTCCTACATTTCGGTGTGACTCGCTCTGGCGTGTTTCCTTGAGATAAGACCGCGGGCCCTCAGCGGCCCTCACCGCGGGCTAGCGGAGATTAGACGAATCTCTTATTCTCTGCGGGGTATCGCTGTGGAGCGGCAGCCGGCAGCGTGTCGCCTGTTGTGTTCACACTGACGCACACAGGACCGGCGACATGTAATTGACCCGGCGTTAAAGAGAGACTGGGCACGTTCTTATCCACCGACACCGAAGTAGAAAACTTAATTGTTGGCCGAAGGAAGAAATGGAAAGCTCGACACCCCAATAAGCCTCGGTCCAAACTCCCGGCGGCGTCTTTTCAAACTGACCACGGACCAGTCGATGGGACGACTGGGTAATACTTCATACAGAGGGTAGATCTGTGGGTAGATCAAGAGTCAATTAGTGGGACTGGTGGGCCGTCTACACCGAGGGGTCCGAGCCGGTGACGGTTTGCGGCGGACCACCACACTGTGGAGACTAGGTGAGGAGCAGAGGAAAAATGGAATGCTAATACGGGGGCGCATGAGTCAGGCCTCTCTAATTGGAACACAGCTGCTGCAGGGACCGCGGTTCCCATGAAGCAGGAGGAAGCAGAGGGTCACCGTGATCAGGTCAGGTTCTCTCTCTGGCTGCCGGAGCCCCGAAGATGGAAAACATCGATGTAGAGCAGCAAAACTCATCTGCTGCCGCTGCCGAAATAGTTCAGGAACATAGAAGAATGTCTACTTAGGAATCATATCACATTTATTTGAGGTGATGTTTAATATACAAAGCTTTGGAAAACAGTTGTGCTGTGGATGTTCCTGTTCCATGCAAATGTCTCCCCCTTCCATGATCCATTTTTAACGTCTCTCTGCGAGGTGTTCCAGCTCTGATGTGGCTGCCAGAACAATGCACTCACACACACACACACACTCCCAAACAACACTGAACATCTCTTCACCCTGAAGATCACCTCAGAGGTTTCCCACCACGAGACAGACGAGTCACCTCACAGACGATAAAAACAGAAGACCTGTTTGCTGGAGCAGCTCAAAGAAACTTCAATCATCAGTCAGTTCAACCTGGTATATGAGAAATAACCACGGCAGAAAGTCCAGACATAAACACCTTTTAGATTTAAGATCAATGTGAAGTGAAGTGAAAAGGAAAAAAGTCCAAACAACATCTTTACTGCAGGTGCTTATCTCTCGTTCTCTGACAGCGGTTTGACTTCGAGATGCTCCAGAGCAGACAGATGTGCCATTAAAAACCTTCATCAGAGGATTTATGGAGATTTACCCTCTGACTCCGCAGCAGATAGATATTCATTTCTCTTTACTGTGAGCAGATTCTCTCCAACGAGAGGATCCTTCTGAATCACAAGATCACACGCATCTTGGATTTTATGCTAATTTCTCATTACGCGCGCTCCTCGGTGCAACACAGCATGACAAGAGTTCAGTGAACACATGATGAGCTGAGGGGGGGTGGGGGGGGGCGTACTGAAGTCGACAGGAAGAGACGTATTGGAGCTCAGAACAAACTGGGAACAAGGAACCGCAGAGAAGTAGGAGAAACCTGGGCATGCGTCCACCAGACTGTCCGCAAACCCTTCTCCATCTTTTCTCTTGAAATGAACAGGGAACTGACTCGGAATAATGCATGAGCTCATCGTGGGCGACGGACAGGAGGTTCCTGCCTCAGAAGTCAGTCTACACAGACAGCGAGGTGATTGACATTAACCACCCAGGAGGGAAGCTCAGGTGGCGAAGCATTCAGAGAGCCTCTGGAAGTCATCGCCTGTGATAATGAGGCCACCGTAGCATCCGACTTCCTCAAAGAAAAAAAATCACGCTTTGGCTTTGGAATTTAGGCCGGAGAGTTCAGTTGTTGGTGAGAGGAGTCATTCATTCATCGTTCATCTCCCGTTACGGGTGGTGGTCGGGTTGGGACTGGATAGAGGGATGGAGAACGTCAGACAAGCATTCACACTCACATTCACACCTGTGGGGGATTGACAGTGACCAATTAACCTCATTGCTCAACTTTTTTTTTTTTTTTTATGCTATCTTCCTCCTCTTGTTTCTTAACATGGAAACACCAGCACACATATTACAACTGTTGAGCTTTTTTTCTTTGAAAGAAAAAACTTAAAAACTAAAAACCACACAGAGATTGTTGGTTTTTTTTGTGGTGTGGATGTTTCATTCACACAGAACCAGGTTTTAGGACTATGAATATGATCATTTTTCAAAGCGAACCCTCGAGTGAACAAATCATGTGCACGTTCCATGTCTTCTTCTCTGTTGTTGCTGTATTTCTGTGGCGCCACTCACAGGTCTGGCATATGTACTACATCCTTTTCACGTTTTTAGCGCTGTAAAACAGAAGAGAGCTGTGTATGTGTGTGTGGACCTATTCCGTGCTTACAGACGTTTTTTTAAGACATTTTTTTCACCTTAATCTCTTTTTTTGCCCCAATATTCATCGTAAAAACGAAAAACATTGTCATCCGTTGATAAATGATTATCACGATGTGGTGCACAGGAAAGAAACCTGTCAGCCTTCTATGCTCTTCTTCTCTCCACTGGTTCGGTGCCCCCTCCCCCCTGTCAGCGTTTATCAGCTCCTTACAGCCGTGTACATGCACCTGACCTGGACACCTCTGGACATAGGACACAAAAACATTGTGAGGGGCCCGACAGACAGAGAGCTGATTCCTTACAAGTGAGGTCAGAGAACTGTATCCAAACCGCCTGCCAGAGTACACTAATATCCTCATGCTGAGCAGCGTGGTGCTATTGAGCGCGACCATGCGCGGCCGTCTCACTCGGCTGCACTCGATGAGCCAGAGCCGTAGAATTGATGGGCGATGGGACGGGAGCAAGAGGATGAGGAGGGGCAGGGGGAGGATGTGCCTCTCCCATGGATGGATATTATTCGATCACGTAAACGTCAGGATGCTTTGAAAACGAGGAGGTGGATTCTGTCAGCTGACAGTCGTAACAACAGCCTGGCCCCTCTCATGTCACACCCGTGACACAGATAGGGACGGTTCGCTTACGTTGGGACTGGAGATTCAGACCCCGATGTTTATTTGGGATCCCTTGGCTTACCTCCGAACACCAGACGACGTATACAAATCAAAACTGGTCGTGTTAAAGTGCTGTCAGTGTTTGCGCCGTTCCCTCTCTCAGTGAGTGACGTATGGGTTATGTACGGTGGAACGGTGCATTCAGACCCACTTGTTTTTGAAAAGACAGTTTTGTGTGGAGAAGGTGCAATCCAAACATCTGCTGCCATCGGTTTGTGGTGGAACAGACCAGCTGACGGCAGGAACGAAAGCTGATGGGATGTGGTTTATATGTCTGAAGGGAGAAACTGAAAAATCATAAAACTCCTCGGAAACATATGATTTTCAGTTTTATTTTAACGTGATGAATGCCTCTTTGGATCGTTGGTGCACTAAAAAAAACAACAAAAAAACAGATTTGGCGTCAGCGTCTGATCACACAGGCTGTCCAACTGTTGTTAAACACAGAGCTGTAGGCACATGGTGGCATATTTACTGTTACTGGGGGTCTGCGTGCTAACGGCAGCAGATGGTGAACGTGACAGAGGCAGCAAACGGCGACGACAAGAAATACAATTAGCGAAATCCAAAATGTACAGGGCAGACACACACGAGTAAAATTACAAGATTCAAAATTGGCCTTGGAACATGATTGGAGCAACGAAGCAAAAGGTTTCGTGTTTGATCTTGATACAGTTAAAGATGGTTTGACACTTGTTATGTGATTAGTTTGCACTGATACTGAGCTACCGATGCCATCTTGGATTCTGAACTCGGTGGGGGTGTGTGTGTGTGGGGGGGTGTCCACTGAATTGGACCAAAGTCAAACAACGAACAGTGTCTTTCCTCATGATCGGGACAATCTCACTGTCACCGGGTCCAAGTCCAGGTTTTTTTTCTTTTGTTCATCCATCAATTGTTGCCGGAGCAGGAAGCGGAGGAAATAAAGGTCAACTGGTTTATTGGTGTTGGTGGACGGACACGTAAACCCGGATCGCTTCCCTGACTCCTTGTTACTCTCTCTGTCTGATGCTGCTGATGCTTCCATTTCTTTTTCATTCATGCAGCCGGGGGTTCTGACAGTTATTAATTTTTTTTCAGGGCTTTATTTCATTTAGTTTGGACATTATTCTTCGTTTAGGATGGAGTGTCAGCTCTGACAGCCCTGTGGCCGGTGGGCTCCTCCATCTTTTGTTCATTTCAGATGGGTTGATGGGATGTGTTTTTCTATTATTATTATTATAATAAAAATAAGAGTTTGGCAGAAGCTCAGGTCTTTGGCGTCCCTCACGTGTGTGTGTGTGTGTGTGGGGGGGGGGGGTCCTGCAAAGATTTGACTGACTCATGGCTCCATACATGTTGGGCGTTGCTGGTAAATAACAATGTGAACGAAGGTCAGAGCACGATTTCTACTTTTATTTCCCACATTTGCCTGGTGCTGTCCCGCTGACCCCTGTTTCTTTGGCAGGCTGGTTATGATTTGAGCCCACAATCAATTCATTTTAATCACAACGGGCAGAGCAGCGAGCGCAGGGACCAGACGTGCTAATTGATTGGCAGGTATTTGCATATACAGTATACGACAAAATGTCACGACCGGCCTTGGTGGTGACCTGCTGGCAAAACAAACTGATGAGGGTAATTTATCATGCGGCTCGTGCTCTGCTGAGCCGGGGCGTCGCACCCACTATTGTTAGCGGCGTCAGTCACCTGTCACATCTTGGTGGGCATGAGCAGAGGACAGACGGGGGTTTGCGGGTAAAGAAAATGAAGACAGGAATGATGATGGGACAGATGAGGATCACACTGGCTGTGGAATGACTGACAATCCCTCCCGCCACCAAAGAAATCGGACGATCATCTGGTATTGTGACACCTTGGAGACCCACATATGGGATATTTTTTTTCTTTTCTTAATCTATTTCCCATCTTATCTTCAGGACAAACGAAGGAAATGTCATTTCACAGGACTTTACTGGCTCCAGTTTGACCAATAAGTAACAGCCTTTACTCCAGAAAGAGATGGACGAGGTCTTCATTTACAAACCGTTAAAAAAAAAGAAAAATGAATGATGCCATGTAAAACCATTCCCTCTGAATACACACTTGTCCTTCCTTTTCAGATACTGTATGTCTGCAAGAATAAAATGCATTTAAAAGCTGGAAGTGATGGAATATAATAATAGCATGAAATATATATGTTATGGGTAATATGCAAAATCGCAAACTTACTTACGTTGGGTAATGTGCAGAACTAGCTAGCTAACGTTATCAACATTATCAAAGCTAAAACAACTAGCTAGCTAACGATTCTTTAGCAACGTGGATGGATGGGTTTGGAAACTACCTGTGTCTTCAGATTATGTGCAAATAACCCCTGTAATTTACATGCAACCCATTTTTTCCACACTTCCCGTAACATATATAGGATTAAATAACAAAAAAAACTCATTGATTCTGTGAACCACCTCCTGCTCCACACACATCCCAATTCATCATTGGGTACCTCACTGACCAGAAAACCATGTGATGAGAAGATCAGCCTGGATTCTTTCTAATAACTCCATCAGCGTAGGTGAGCACGGATCGATAAAAGTGGTGGATGGTCTGCAGCGAAATAACCGAGCAGCTGAGGCAGCGTGGCCGCATCATTACTCTCCTCGCAGAAACCCTCCTGTGTACAGACTCTGCTCATAAGGTAAACATTTGGTCATCATCACCATAATTATGCCCAAGTACAAGTCCCTGTGCACAGACGGAGCAGAAATATAGTTAGGGAGGCTAAAGGGAGCCAATGTGACTCATTAATAGTGTGCGCGACGCACCATGATAACGTTGGATCCAATTCCTGGGAGAGGTTTTTATTTTTTGACCAATTAGCTGCCTGAACAACCTATTGGCCATGAAGTGATCTCTGCAGGGACTTTGTCAGACCACGCTCTATTAAATTGACTCTCCGGCGGAGCAGTTATGTACCATCGTGGTGCTCAGAATGGCTCCTTCTGACTGATGCCACTGTCAAATGCCAAGTAATAACCACTGTTGTTGTGTGTCTTGATGCTACTTTTACCGTACGGGTGCATCTATTTTGAACGCGCGAGCCGGCGTGCACTTGCAGATACAGACGTAATGGGGGATTCGTCTGAGTGTATGTGTATGTGTGTGATAGGCCATTTTCAGAACTAAGGTGGGTCTGGAAGATTATCATAATGCTCAAGGGTGAAAGCTGTTTTGAATCCAAAACGCAGCGCTCCGGTATTCACAGAGAGTCTCCAGGTGGGTCACAAGTCCCGGCAGTAGGTGCTGTATAATGTAGACAGTCGGAATCACTTTGTAAACTTCACCCATCCATGTGTCAGCCGACGCTTGTGAATAACTCTGGGTTTTAGAGAAATGTCCGTCTTACCGTGTGAATGCTGATCTGTAAACTCATCTGGACTCCTGCAGTCGATCTTTAACCTGTGAGTCATCGTTTCTGACTTCTGGACATTGCTGATTAAAAATAATATTTCTTAGTGTGACTCTCCTTCATTTCCTCTGACTAAACACTGCTGTACTAATTTATCCACAGGTAGAACAGTGAAAAGTGGTGCATGATTCACTGCAGTGGGACAATGTCAAGAACATTTTTCTCTTTTAATCCACTTCAGACTGTTTCTGTTTGCAGAGAATGACGTGGTTTATACTTCTATACTACTATAAAAACATCAGGGCTCAGAACAATTCACCCACTCAACAGTACATTCTGATCAGATTTTTTTTAACCTTTTTTTTTTTTTTACAAAGAATAGTCTGAGATAAACTTTCTTGCATTCCACACTTTCCATTAATTCAGTGAACCTTCATGTCAAAACTCTCTCTCATCTGTTCAGGTAATTAAACGAGCTCCCGTCAGTGTGTTTCTCTTACTACAGATATATTCATACCTGCTACTGAACCACTGTTTATCTGCAGCGTGACGACTCCACGTAATTCAAGTATTCAATGGTTTAGCTGGTGTGTTTTCTCTCCTTGTGAGTATTTGACCACCCACCGAGACAAATGGCTGCAGTCATCAAAAACAATGGTTATGCAATCAGGCACTAACTCCTGTGGGTTCCTATTTAACCAACAGAGAGAAAAGAAAACATGAAATGTACTGTTTTTGACACTACAATGCTACTGTGTATAAGAACTTAAATGATTTTGTGTTTTATCAAGAAAAAACACGTGGCTGGACAGCATCTCTTATTGTTGTTCTCATTGTGTTTGTCCAAACAAATGTACCCTTAGAGGTACCGGGCATGAAAATGAACAAGAAAATAAAAAAAGAAAAAGAAAATAAGTCCACGTGTCTACTTTTCTCCCTCTCCCTGGTTTTTCTCTCCTACTGGTCGAGGCAGAAGGCCGCCCACACCTAGCCTTGGATCTGCATGAGGTTTCTGATCCTTTGTCACTCAGAGCTGCGCCTGTGACCGTTGGATTGTTGCTGTTCCAAGAACTTCTACGGTAAGATTTGTGGTCCCGGTGCTCTATTTCCGGCGGTGTCACCCTTCTGGCTCAGCAGTCACCCAGCGGGTCCTGATCCTTCCATCTGAAACATGATACAAGCTCCAGCAGCAGAAGGGGCGGACGGGGTAAACACGTTAGCCCCGTCGCACAAATCTCACCAGGACTTCGGTTGAGCGAAAATCCCCTGAATAGAATTTCTCATCGCCGCGGTTGTGTTTGTGTGTTTGAAATCACGTATCAATGAGGTTGTCAGTCAGGAGAGCAGGCCGCTCTGAACTGCTGCCGTTGTGTAGGTAGTGTGGAGGCGCACTGATCCCCCTGAGCAGGATGATAAAAATCTGTCACAGTCCCATGCGCTCAGGACCCCATTGTTTTGGGGATTAAGGAGGATTAAGGGCGGATGCTGGCAACCGCAGGCTTGAGCAGCGTGACCCTTCCACTAATCATCACGAGACAAACTCTCGAATCCCTCGATCGCATCCTATACATCAATAATTCACAGGTGACGGGAGCAAAAGGCGAAAGACCGTAGGAGAACGCCACAGCCATGGTCGTCCAAACGGAGGATTTAAGAGCGCCTCTTCAAAGGAGCTTTCCAGCGAGTTTCCAGTGTAGCAGCGAGTGTCATCAGTTCAAGCTTTTAATCTGATCAATGTGCTCACTTATTTCACCAAAGGGTCGGCGTGCTTTCATGTTCCGTGATGAGCTTCCAGCGGGTCTCTGCGGTGGAGGTGAGGACAATTTCACACCGAGTAAACCGATGCACTATTTGACTGGCAGCCGGCGGAATATTCAAGAAGAAGAGGAATTAGAGCGGTAGACTCATAAATCTGCGATGACTCAGCGTTTCCTCCACTGCTGCTGCTCCACTGCTGCACCTCTTCTTCATTGTTTCCACAGAGAACTTGTGCTCGTGTATGTTTTTATTAAAAGTAGGATTAAACTCTCCCCGCAGACTCCGGATTCCTGCCGGGATTCTCTGAGCGTTTTCTAAAAGCGTGTTATTTCCTCTAAACCAACAGTCACCAGTGGAATGATCAGACACACACGTCTCTCGACGCCCAGCGTCTCTGACTCAGCATCTCAGTTGTGTGTTCAAATAAGCAATGATGAGCATCAAGTGGTATTTGAAAACTTTCATAAAATTCATCAAGCGTCAAGAGAAAAACGGAGTCAGAGACGTTTTTCTGTGACTGACATGTGAGTGTTCTCTCATTTCCTAAGCAGGAAGTGATCACGCACTGTGGTGGAGAACATGCCACCGTCAACCGCACCGGGATTGTTATTTCATAACGTCGCTAAAATGAAGTTCAATGTCTCTGCAGAACATTTCGAGGTCCATAGTTTAAGTCACAAAGAGAATAATGGCTCTTTGAAGGGAGACGTTCCTTTATTTATCTATTAATGTGAAATTATCAGAGATGTTGGTTATATGGTGATTTTAGATTTGGCTCAGAATAATTCAAACCTACACATCCCACCTATATATACTCTATTGATGGGGATGAGTCTGAAAGGTTGATCATGATTGCATTTGACAATCATTAACATTTACATTTACAATTTACATTGACAAACATTACATTTTACATTATATATATGTGTGTGTGTGTGTATGTGTGTGTGTGTGTGTGTGTGTGTGTATGAAAGGCAGAGCGATCACAGCTTGTCACAAGCCAGAGTGAATTAAATGCGGATATGAGATGAGATTTCCCGCGTAGCAACGAGCGACGGGGAGACAGATATGAAATCGCTATGATTACTGAGGCGAAGCAGAACATGCCCATCCTTCGCTGTGAAAGACAGAAAACAACCATCTAAATCAGGCTGAAGAGCCTGATCGTAGCCAGAGGGCATCGTGACGACAGCGCCGTGACACAAAACCGCTGTGAATGGCGTGACGAGGACAAGATAAAGTCTTTGACGTAATTATGGTACTTTGACAACGTGCAGCATGTAATCCCTGTCAACTTAGTTCATGCAGGAACAGCTCGTTTTCCATAGATAGATGGATGAGAGATGCACACATACTCCATGTTTACATACAAATTATCAGACAAAAAGTACAGCTGAATCCGTATATACTAGTTTTAGAAACATACAGCGAAGTTTATTGTGACAGTGACTTCCTGTGGCATCATGGTGTATTCATTCTTACTAGTTTACTAGTCCTGCTCATAAACAGCTCAAATAAAACGCAGCCCGCCGTTTCTGTGACGACGCCATCGACGCTAAGAGCTGTGTGAAGTCACAGCGCTAGTTCACGGTCAAGTAAATGTCTTTTTCACTTCCATTTTAAGCCCTAAACCCCTGATCTACTACTAAAGCACAGAAATCGATGGCCACAGACTTGGAGGTGGCTGCTTTGTCCTAACACCAGGCAGATTTATCCACATCAGCGCGCAGGCCTGTACGTCTCGTCGGCCGCGTATGCAGCAGATTTGTCAAGCAGAGGTGACTGCGACAGGTCAAATGGCTTATTGATTGCCGCTTTTATTGTTTTTATTCATTTAAATGTGGTCGCCGCGGCAGTACGGGACAGTGAAGAATATTTATGGCTGAAAAACAAAATAAAGACTCACGCTTATTTTTTAGAATTATTTTCAAAATGTAATAGAGTGGATGATATTGAAGAAGCATCAGATGATACAAATGTTCATATTTCTATATTTTCTATTCATATTTCATATTATTATATATCATATTCTTTCCTTCAACATGTTTTAAGTTGTCCAGAGCCAGAGACACATCTAGGTAAGGACAACACTTGACAGCCAGTAAAAAAACAGACTGATGACGGAGCTTCTCCCCACCGGATGCGTGTCATCCTTCCCTGCCCGAAGCACCAAATCCTTCCCAGGCTCCATGAGCCGCTATCGGTATTGGATTTCAGGTCAGCTCAAACCCTCAGTCGATGCTTTAAAACATCATCTTTGTCTTAATCCACTGATCGATAGGTCTGACAGGCTGAAATAACACAATAAAGTAGATTTAGTGGTCTGGCAACGTGGGGACATTTCATACTTCAGATGAAAGTGCTCCTGAAAGACGTAAAACTGCGTCTCCGTGGCTGAAAACATCCTGAATCGGTTTCATGACAAAGAACGTCTGTTCTATCTGAAATGAAAAAATGTTTTCCAAGTATTTCGTTGATTTCTTATACATACAGCACACAGCCGATATGAATCAGGAAATCCATATATTATTGAATCTTCATCCAACTTGAGACTTCAGAAGGAATTTCAACAAACCCTTTGTCAGGTTCTTCAAACAAACTTCCTCAGCTCAACCAGCAAGTCCTCAGCAAAGGATTGTAACAAACAAACAAATAAATGAAAGACCAGGCTTTTGTCTCCAGGTTATCAGATCCACATCTTCATCTGAGCTGACCTTTCTGCTGTCAGCCGTGTGGCTCTCAGATGTTTTCTTAATATTTCCCAAACCATGTCCACCGCCGAGGACAAACATGTCTCTTCCCTCCACTTCCTGCCTCGTCTCCTAGCTCCCACTTGTCTCTGTTCGTAATGTGTAAATTCAAGTCAGTCTGTCTGTAGTCTGTGTTTTTTTTTTCTTCCCCGAATCACAAACGGTGAAGTTTGACTCATCATCCCAGAGAAATATTCACTGGATTCACTGACATTTTCCAGACATTTCAACTGTTTGCACATGTATTCCAGCGCTGTGGAGAAGTGTTCCATGCTGTACAACAGCATGATGTCCAGCTTAATGTATATATGACGTGTTGTTTTATAATAGCCCACCAGTTTTATTTTCCATTTCCTAGCGGCTCTATATTTCTTCTTATTTTATGTTTATATTCATGGGCAGACATGCTGCGATGAACAAATTTCCCTGCAGGGATTAATAAAGAATATTTCTGATTCTGCGCTGAAAGTACTCTTTGAAAAGCTGCGGAACGACCCCGTGGCCTCGTGCATAATTGCAGTCAGTAAAAAAAAAAATAAAAAAATGTGTATATTGCTCAAGATCCCTTTACAAATGAATTAAGGTTTCATGTTACAGCTTTAAATCCCCTGGTTTATTGTTATTGTAAATCTGCTCGCAGCACATTTGAGGTTGGAGCTTCAACACTCTTGAAAGTAAAAAGGGATTTCAGACCCTTAAACGGCTAAATCCCAAACAATCCGACAAACATTCTCCAGCGTGACACTTGACAAAGGCTTCCCTCCCTGACAGAACAGGAGATTATACGTGGAGGTCGTCTGCTGCTATTAGTATCGAGCCGTCTGTCATGTACTTGATCAATTCGCCGTATACCTACGCGCAGACATTAGGTAGATGTAAGTGCCACTCAGAAAGACGAATGGAGACTCGAAGCCGAGACCCCCCCCTCCTTCTCCCCTTGTATAAATCACACGGCATGACAAGTTGCCAACAGTGATAAAGGCCCATTTAAATGTATAGAAAGGTGCTGTGATAAAATTGTCACTGGGGGGTTAGAGAACTTCTATATGTGTCAAGTTCCCCTGGGGGGCAGTAAGAGGCTGAACTACTGCGTTCTCACCCCATGGAGCCTATTGTTAGTCTAATGAACAGACAGGATTTGATTAAAACATTTCAAACATCATTTGCCCTGCGATGTGGCGCCGGGAGGCTTCCCCATGGCGCACACTTAACACCCCGATGATGTGAGGCGGGAGGCCTCTCACTCCCTCTCAAAGGTGAGCCCACAAATCACCGTAATGCATTCAGCGGGGGTTCCTCTGTTCCCAGCTCGCCTTCCCCTCTCACAATGCTCATCGTTAAAAATTCATTAGATGCTGTTTGTATCGCCTCCTCCAGGATGACACGCTTGATGGCTGACTGCGTAGAAAAAAAAAAAAAAAAAAACACCACTTGAACAGGCCAGGAGGGGGTTGATGGAGCTTCCAGTGCGTATTCGACGTGGTTTCGTGTGAGAGTAGTGTTTCGATTGTGATCAGTTTAACTCCTGGTTCAACACATATCACATCTGTTTGTGTTGGATTACTGACGATGAAATGCGACGGTGAATCTGTGCAGTGATTTGCCAAAGTAAATCAGCGACGTCGTTGGCAGCGAGTTCCACAGGTGATGAAATGAAACTTGATGAAGAGCGGTGATAACAGCGTTCCGACAGTACAATCACATTAAAGAGCGTCAGAGCACATATACAACACTTCAAATCACGAGTGTGTCAGTCACGACAGCGTGCTGGTTGAAATGAATGTCAATCATTTCCTGCCACATTGGATTCATTTGGTCAAAGTTGTAAAAAAAATGTGTAAAAGTGTGTCCAAACGACTTGTTTTATACAAAATAATTGCTGCCAATAGGGGGCGACAGAGAGGAAAACATTGACGCACATGTCATTTGTACTTTACTCTTTATTTTTTTATTGAAATTGTTATAGTATAAAATGATTATATGTGTGTGTGTGTGTGTGTGTGTGTATTGTATTGTTCTCAGAGGTCAAAGACACTTCTTTTGCTCTTTCTTCCCGGTTTTCCGTTCTTTTAATGCCAACCACCCCAGCAGGTTGTTTATTGAAGGCTCAGCATTTAGCGCCACTAATCCTCTCTCCTGATGCTTTTAGCCGCACATATATTACTGTAATTGTGTAAAAGAGCATAAGTGGTTTTCAGGCACTCTGATAATCTTCGTCTTCTTGCCAAATGCGGTGTTGAAAATGGATAGTGGAGGGTTTGTAGGGGGAGTTGTGGGGGCGGGGGCAAGATGCCAAGAAAAGAAAGTTGATCCAGGAGAATCAGCTGTCTGCTGGACCAGTGAGCCGGGTCATGCTGATGGGAGCTCGGCCCGGCATGGTCGCTGCTCTCCGGCTCAGTCCTGTCCTGCAGCTCCACTGCAGGTTCCCGGGCCATAATGGGAACTGACAGGATGTAAATGAGTTTTTAAAAGAGCTGCTGAAAGCTGGTCATTTTTCTCATTTAGTGGTCCAGTGTGCCGGCCAGGTCCCCAGCTGTCACCCTGCCCGTCAGGGGACATGGACACTCCGTGTACAGTAGCAGACCTTGATTACCAATGTCACGGAGGACGTGTTCCAATGTCTTTTTCTTCTGTCATCCACTTTTTTTTTTCTTTTCCTCCTTATTGGGTTGCTCTGTACTTGACTAAGCACATGCTAATGCTAATGGAATTAAAAGTACTTCAATAAAAATACTTGTGCTGTACTATTTATTATGACCTGTTAGGTCCTGCTATTATCAATTATTTCCAGCATATTATGAATCTTCACCCTTTTCTAGTGTCAATATCAGCTGTTTCATTCATAACTTTAAGCTAGTTAGCTTTAGCTCCGTTCACGTGCTAGCCAGCTTTGACCAGTATTTCTCAACCAGCAACATCATCAATTAGCGTTAGCTAAGCATCAATTAGCACAACAATTAGCATGTTTTTATTTGTGTCAATAGACTGTCAAAGGGAAAAAAAAACTGTTGTAACATCGTGAAAAACTGCTGCTATGCACTGATGAACATATTTGACAGGCAGCTGCAGCTGTAACTTCGCCATTTGTAATTTCAGCGTCAAATACAAATCTATTTTGTGGTTCGATGATCAGCTTCGTACGAACAAACAAACCCAGGGGTGGAACCCAGTGACTCTTTAATGCTTCATAGACCTCTTCCTGTCCAATTGTGATGACATACAAGATGATTACCGCTGTTTGAATGTTTTGTTTTGGCAAATTCCCTTGCTTCATAATGATACTAGGATTATGTGTATGACATTATTTGGAGCACAACAATGAACCCATCAGGAGGAAATTCAAGCTTCTTGCATGACGCTGCACTGTGATGCTCTGAGGGCAGCTCAGCAGTACCAGTGCAGCATTAATGAGCACAGATAATGACTAAAGGCACTTAGTTAGAGTTAAATGGAGCTTGAACACCCAGCTGACAATGAACCACCCACCGCAGAGCGGTTGATCGGGGTTGGGGGGTGGTAGTAGAGACGGCACTCAGGCCCGGAGCTCTGGAGCTTAACCTGAGACTGCACGTGTCAAACTCACACAGCTGCAGCCCGTTCAGTGGAGCAAAAGGTGACAGCAGTACTTATATACACTAATTAAGGTTGGAGGCTTGGCCTGTTCGACTTGACCAGCCCAGTTGCCACAATAAATGTTGGTATTTTGCATTTTTCCTCAGTGGAAGTAAATAAAGTGAAGCTGGTAACCATTAAGAACTTAGAAACACTGATAGATGATTTGTTTGTGATTGGAACTTGGGGCAATTAAGCATTTTACTCTGTCCACCGTGGGTGTTAAACATCGTATTCTTGTTCCAATTGCACCAAAACTATCCTCTTTGCTTCAAGGTACACAATAAAGGCTGGATAAGATAATAATATTCATATAGTGTATCCACCACCACTCCACCTCTGTTTATGCCCAGAATGATTTACACAGTTCAGACTTACTGTATATGCTACTTCACAACCAATTATAATCGATAATACCATATTATATCTTGTGAAATTATATTTCAGTGAAATATAATTTCACCCAAAACGTAACGCGAACAGGAGCAATGACAGAAAAAGAAACCTGATTTATAACAGACTGAATGCTCTTCAGCTGTTTGTTACTGCAAGATTCATATTACATTTCTATATCAGTTTGCGAGTCCTGCCTGAGATTCAATCTCAGATTCATTCTCCATCCCAAACAGACAATAAGACCAAAAGCAAAAGGGCACAGAGGAGAAACGCCCACGGACCGACCGACCGACCATATGATGAAGCTACATTATGGGGTCAGTGTGAGACCCACAAGATAATGTTTTGTCTCTCTCCTCCCTAACCTTGACAGATTATTGGCCACAACGAGAAATCCTGAGCTGTGTAATAGGTTAGAAATATTGGCGGGGGGGTGGGGGTGGGGGTGCTCCTTGTGAGGTAAGCAGCTGCTCCGGCCATATTGTGTATCGATCCACCGTGTGCCGTGATGGCGGCTCTTTATTAGATTTATATTGTAAACAAAGACGCCGAGTATGAAATTGGAATTAGCGGGTAAATGTTATCCATCACGGTATATGATAATATTTTGTGCTGTGTGATGCAGTATTGGTATTGTTATTGAGATTTATCTTGCTGAGAGGAGTGAGGATCCTTCACGGTTGACTGCAGGCTGCAGAACCGCGTGGAGATCATGGATTGTTTCCCCCTGCACACCCAGGGCGGGACTCAGCCACAGACAGCAAACGTGCAAGGGAAGGGAAAAAAGTCATGTTGTTCTATGATTTCTTGCAAATAATAAATAAATAAAGATCAGTGCACATGAGCCGCTGAAGCCAAAATGAGGGGAAACAAATGACAGACTCCAATGTCCGTTGCCCCCCAAATTTTCTGCACATTATAATCAGCAGTGGCCTCTCTTAACTGCACCTGCTCATAATTGTCACTTCAGGAAAGCCTAATAAATCTTAATCAAATTAAAAATGTGGGGAGACTCCAAATGCTTTAGGAAAAATCTCAAGGCGATGGGACAGATTATTGGAATTCAATCAGATGTAATTAAACACGCCTCCACCTGCTGATACCGAGGACTCTTTTCCATCCGTGGTCTGTACACAGTCGTAGCAGGTGGTGCACCGAGATGATCCCGCCAGATTGCTGTGTTAGCTCTCAAAGTCAAAGTCAAGAACGGGTGCGTAAAAGGGTTCAGACCGGGATTTAAGCAAGGTAAACTGGGGGTTAGCACCTCTGCTTTTCCGTGTTTATCTAGGATTCAAAAGACTTTTTTTTGAAGTCAGAAGGGATTCAGCTGGATTTCTGTGGTGTGTTTGAAAAGTTTCATACATATTCCCAGCGGTGTGATGTAGGATGTAACAAATACTCCCCATACTTGCATATACCTGGAGTGCAGCCTGTGTTCGCCCCTCGGTTGGGTTACAATTGTCTCATCTGATGAATTGAGTGTCTCTTTCCTGGAAAAAGCCCATGACAGCGTTCATCACCGAATGAAAAGCACATGTTCATCTAATTGCACGCTTTCTGTGGATTAATGCACTCAGCTGACAGCGTCTTTTCTTTTGGATGGTTTATGCATGAAACTGCTCTCAGCCCACGTCAGCCATGATCGGCGCCCTGTTCACATGAAATAAACCGCTCATTACTACTGATGGAACTTAAACATGAACACCTAGTACAGCTGAACTGGATCTTTAAGAGAACTGTGTCAGCGATAACTCGGTTCCCACAATGTATCTGAGAAGAGGGTTTCGGTGAGATGTAGTCAGTCTTGACTGCTTGACTGAAAATGTCTGTGAGACATTGTTAAACAGAGGTGAAAAGGGATGTGATACCCAGATATCAATGCCCTTGTTACATCGGTAGGTTTCTGTTCAGGCAACATCATTAGAAACAGTCATGTCTTTGTGTCAAGAGCCTTTTGTTCCATTTCCCTTTAAGATAAGAATAAAAAAAAAAAACACTTCACAAAGAGCTTCTTCTCTACACTTACTCTGGAGCTGGAAGGATTTTTTACAATTAAAATCTCTTGACTTACCTGGCAAATCTTTCAAAACTGCTGGCATCGGTTTGGGGATCTCCTCTGCTGAACGCTGGTCCGCCAAACCTACGTTAATTCTGTACGAAATATTCTAGAGAGGTCTTTTTTTCTCAATTTCCTGTGTTAATTGTGAATCTCGTATTCAGTAGAGGTGGGCGGATGAGTACGTTGGATTGTTGCGTTGGTTTTCCACCTGCGATCCAGCTCGGTAAACTGTGGTCGAGTTAGTTAAACATGTGGAGACTGGACCCAGTCCTCAGCTTTCATCCATCAGCTGACCCAGACATTCTCTAGTAAGAACAGGGAGGGCGCTGAGTCTTCCTCGCGGACCAGACGTTGTGTGATCTCCTTCATCTGACCTTTTACTAACACACATACACACACTGTGTGTATGTGTGTGTCTGCACGGACGATCCTCTCAGACCAGCTGCACCTTTGTCCTTTTGTTGGGAGACACGTGACGTCTTTTTCACACACACACACACACACACACACACACACACACACACACACACACACACACACACACACACACACACA
>JBBMJM010000003.1:4774036-4785887 GCA_037832705.1 Centriscus cristatus | reverse complement strand
ACACACACACACACACACACACACACACACACACACACACACACACACACACACACACACACACACACACACACGAAACCAAAAACAGGCTTTTCCCAATCAAGAACTTGTCATTACACAACCCTTTATCACATCATTCCAACGGTGTGGTCTTGTGGTCTCTAACCCCTAAATGTGTCTCTTTCTCAGTCTCATCATCATCATCATCATCATCATCATTACCACCACCATCATCATCTTCTTCTTCATCAATGAACGTGTCAACAAGAACGGTGCTTTGACAGCTCCGTGTTTCAGATCGTCTCCTCGCAGGACCGTTTCCTGTCAGACCTGCAGCCCTGTGTGGAGTCAGTATGTTCTCCTTTCTTCTGTCACCCAAATACATCTTATATTTACGTATTTGTTGTCCTCTGATTGGCTGCCTCCAGTTCTCTGAATAGTCGTGGTGAAAAGCGTGATGAAAAGACGTCCCATGCAGTTTACTGAGCAACGATTCCTGATGAATGGTCAGTGTTTGCCTTTGCTTCAGAGCCTTGTGGAAATCTTTATTTATTATAATTCATTTTATTGAATAAAATACCTCCTACAAATGGATGTTTGACACATCTGCGGCTCATATATGTAATATTTGCATTTCTTCCCTTCAGAAGCTGATTGTACGATAATAGAAGTATTTACATATTAATTATATGTTTGCACATTCAAAGTAGCATTCAGGTGTTGCTTGACGAGATCTCACCTTATTTCTTCTTGATCTTGTTTATCAGGATGCCGCTTTCCTCTTTGCATTCATACTGATCCCAGCATCCTCCTCCTCTGGTAAGTACGTCTCCGCCCTCGCCATCGATAAATATGCACCCCTTTGCATATGCAACCATCAAAAACTGTTACTTTTTCCATTAGTATTTTTTATTTTCTTCAGCTGGAGCCCCTGCTCTGGTGAAAAGAGGAACACCTTTGTTGCTGATATATTACGTCAGAGCTATGAGAAGTGCTTGTGCCTTGAAGCGATGAGAGGTTTTATACAGCATTTATATACAGTGTCTATACATACAACATTCACACCAGCTCGGGCGCACTGGGCATGCCGGTGCACCCTCCCACTCAGATAAACAACAGGGAAACGTGGATAGAAATAAAAACACACATTAAAAGGAGATTCCAGAAAGTCGAAAGAAAAACAAAACATGCATATAAATCCTTGGGAATGTCGTCTGTTTAAAACATATATGGTTTATTCTACATTTTTTTAGAAGCTATTTTCACCTTATGGAACAACATAGATCAAGAAGGGAAAAGGCAATGGAATGTGATGAAGAGAAAAACAAAACCCAGAACTAATGAAACACTGAAGTAAGCACAACAACTTTTAGCTTTTTTTTTTTTATCTCTAAACTGCGAAAAGTACAAAGAGAAAACATTCTCTGCAGGAGTGCAGCTATTCTGACCTGACACTCTGAAGGTTACTGCTGTTACACAGGTACTAACTAGTACATTCTCGTTGTTAAAGGTATTGTCGAACACAAGTTAACCCCTTGCTACCTGCTCTACAGGCCAGCACGTATAATTCACACAGCGGCTAACAGGACGAAGCAAAGATGATCAAACGGTGATTTATTAACGTTTTCCAGCGAGCGAGATTTCTTTTGTTCTCCTCTGAATTTCTCTCAGCCGACACAGTTACATGTCACAATATGATATGTTCACTGCTGTTGAGCCCAATAATACTGTTCTTTAGAATATAGTTATATGTTGCAGGTCCTTGTCCACTGGTGTTATTTTTTATTTATTTTTTGAACGTGGATTCACAGGGAGGCAGTGACGAGGGGTCAGTGTTTTCGGGGCTGGGGGTGGGGGCCGTGGTCAAACACGCACACGTACAAAACATTCACACGCTCATTTACAAATACACACTTCCCCAGCAGAAGCGCGGGGTGGGGGGTGTCTACTTCTTCCTGTAGTTGCCCAGCTGGATGGCGGTGCGGTCGAACACGCAGCGGAAGGTGATGGGCTGGACTTCCCAGTAAGGCACGGGGTTGCTGAAGAGGCTGATGCCGGAGTACATGGCCTTCTTGGTGTTGAAGCCGGGAGGGCAGAAGTCTTCTGTTCCCACAGCAGCAATCTTGTTGACGTGGAGGTAGACCACCTAGGGAAGGGATTCGAATAATGACAACGTCTGCTTGGGACTGGCGTGGCGATAAGTTAGTTGTTCCAACATAAAGCAGATAATGAAGATAATGATACATCATCCAACGAATAATGACAACTCATGAGAGCCAAGAAGATTTTTTTTTGTCCTCCTGAAAACAGACAGAACAGGACTTCCTACTCGGGCAAAATTATGGGATTATTTTATGTGAACAGGCACTCCAAATAAAATAAAATGGATGAAAAGTCTGTGAGACACAAGGACACAATTTTAATAATTGTTAACAGATTTCAAAGACAATTTTTAAAACCTACACATTTAAACACCACTTACCTCTGTCACCTCCACTGAACGCACAGAAAACGTACCTATATCATGGTTTGTCGCACTGGATGTGAAATAATCAGGATCTGTACCCCTTAGTATAATACATTTTACTGATACAGCACTTTTATATAAACACACATATGTAAAAAAAATTATGTTTCATCACGACTTTTATAGTTGGAGTAACAAATATAAGAAAATAACTTCAGAGCATCAGTCAGCTGCAGAATATCCTATTTTCATGGAGTGTGTGTGATGCGATGGCTGCAGCAGACACCAGACCAAACCAGAGTTCACGGGTCTGGAATCATGTTTATGCTGACACCGACTCCCAACATGCTACTCAACAAACACGCTGAGTGAAACCATGTGACGTTTGTTATTGCAGCGTCGGTTCACAGTGAGATCTCGAGCGTGTGAAAAATGAAAACATGTAAACGTCGTTGTGGAAACGTCCGATTAGGGAAAGTGAATGATCGCGTGAAGAGCAAATGTGCCGGAACTAAACATGGTTTATGTGGTTGATTCGGGATTTTGACAGGAGTTCAGAATGCAGTGACACTGAGACCGACGCGTACCTGGATGTACTTATGGTCGGGCAGGCCGGGAGGAACGCTGGTCAGAGCGTTGTGGTCAAGGTGCAGTTCTCGCAAGTGGGGGGCGTTGGCCAGCGTGCCGTTTTCCACAGAGCTGATCTCATTGTGGCTCAAACCCAACCTTCAGGGAGGAAAACCAAGCAAGGAAATGAGACGTGTGAGAAACATAAGAGCACAATTAGCATAAATAGTGAAAGGGTACATCTCTTTAGCCAGCGACAGAAACTGTAGGAATTACTTGAGGAAATAAGGACATGGAAAAGTCTGCACACGTGTGTCATTCCCAGTCTTGTTATTTAATTATGACAAAATGGAAAATAAATGTCTGCGCTCATATCCGCGGCAGCACACTTTACTGGTGCCGAATAAAAGCCCTCATTGTGCAAGTGTGTGGGACGATCTGTGCAGGGATCTTATAAACAGCAAATGTTAATCCTCTCCAAACAGCTGTTTGGGTTTTGCCTTGTCAGACCTCCATCTTTGCGAGTGGAGCTATTATGTGTCAGAGCTGAAAGAGCTGACGGCATGAAAAGCTTCGAGACGGGAACAGCAGGAGACAAGGGAATCTTGGGAAATGAGAGGAAACTCTGCACGTAATTATCCTACAACTGCCGTTTGTGTGCGACGTGGCCTCGCTCAGGTGGCTCCTGTGGGGGACGTGGAGTGATGTTAGAAACAGAGAAGGATGAGGTTTAATACTTAGCCAGGTTCTTCAGGCCCTTCAGACTCTCATCTGTCATCTTGCTGATTTTATTTCCATCCAGGTGGAGCTCAGACAGAGAACTGGGCAGACCTAGCATCACATCAGACAAACACCGTTGTTCCATCTTCACTGACTTATAGAAGAAGAGGCAGGTCTTTGCTGGGCAGTTTGAAGACAGACCCCTCTGAGTGATCTGTACCTTTGGGGATCTCTGTGATCTGAGTGTCTGCAATGCGGATGTAAGAGACTCTTTTCAGGTCGGCAAAAGCCCCGGCGTCGATTCCTGCGCTCTTCAGAGGGTTGGACCCGAGCTCTGGAGACCAAAACACGTGAGATGAGTTGGACGGCAGGAAGAGGAAACAGCGGTAAGACACAAAGCACCGGCAGTCATGGAACTCAGTCATGAAGTTAATTCCTTTCCTGTGCTTTACTGGAACACAGAGCTTAGTCATGCAGTAAACAGTCGTCAGATTCACTGATTCATCACGGTGGGATTACTATTCTCATGTCATCACGTCATGAATAATTGAATCCACACTTAGGGTAGAAACAGCAGAAATACGATTTTATACACAAGTGATGAGCAGAGCAGCACCTCTATTTATTGAACAGTTCGGTACCACTTTGGACATTGTGTATGTCTGTAACTCATTATAAAGTCACCTCCTGGTTATTTGGTGTGATTTATTCCGGAGTTTATCTCCTGTGAATTAAAACCTGGTTTGTGTAATCCAGTGCTGATGTGAATCCGATTGGAACCACGTCGAACAGGGTACATGAACGCTTCGTTAGCAGGCGCGGCGGAGTAGGAGGTGTTTCATACCCATGACAATGACGTGGGACATGCCCTGGAACGAGGCCTTCTTGATCTTGGAGATCTCGTTCTCGTGGATGCGCAGCTCCTGCAGGCTCTTGGGTATGTTGGCCGGCACGTCCTTCAGCAAGTTCTTAGACAGGTACAGACGCTGCAGCTTGGTCAGAGGGCTGAGGGCCTTGGCGTGGATGGTGGTGATTTTGTTGTTCACCAGGATCAGAGCCTTTAGTGGAAACGAAAGGAGTGAAGATGTCTGATAGATTCGAGTATAGGATATCTGATATCTGCTTCTTCAGGGCCTCATTAGACCTTGACGCTGTTGTGCTAGCTGAGCTACAAGAAGATGTGAGCTGAGAACTGCTTCTGACCAGCCTCCACTTGGAATGGTCCGATTTGCCCTGATTTTCCTTTGGTGTGCACGTTCCTCTTTCCTCTCCACAAAAACTACACCGCGACCTCAGGAGTGAGCCACACCGGAGTCATTGCAACTACTTTTCAGAGGAATCTCTCTCCTCTTCGGTTCGTTCTTGTGTAAACACACACAAGGCAATGTGAGGCATGTGGCCCCTTCCCCTGCAGAGGCCCGTTACGTGACGGTGGAAACAGCTCTGGCTGTCAGACAGGTATTTATTGCGAGCGAGAAGCCTACATGCGTTCAGAGGTGTGAGGAATAAGGCCTACGGTGGAATAGTTTACATGCACCTGGTGGCGGAGGAGTGGCGATAGCACTGACTGGTTCTAGTAAAGTTTGGAGTTATGAGCGGTGAGGTTGTGCAGACAGACGCTGTCAGTCTCCACAGATGGAAGTCTTACATGGAGTCCCTTGAGGTTCTTGAAGTCACCCTCCTTGATCTCTGTGATCTTGTTATTCTGCAAGTCGAGCAGGGTGGTGTCGTCTGGGATGTCTTTGGGAACCTCCTTCAGACCTGGTGGAGAAAAGATCATGTGTGGGAGTTAAGGCAGATTGCAAAAGCAGTAAATCCATGACGAGGATGGATGTTGAGGTGTCGGCCGCCCCGGTTCCTGTTGGTGAGCAGCTACTTAGTCACCGCAATGATGAATGGAGTCTTTATCTGTCTCTCTGTGGCAGTTATACAATGTCACCATCCCGATTATCAGCTGTGTCAGATTTGAAGACATATTATGTTGTAGTCCAAGCTTTCCTCATTAAAGGAAGTGTGATGTAACTTCTGTTTTTGCACAAGTTGTTTTTTCAATAAAAATCACCACCTGGTTGCATAAACAATCGGAATTTGGCAGAACATGTCCTGAAAAGGGATCAGTAAAGTCGAAAAGTGGATCGTCAGAATCCCAGTGACTTGGCAGAGCTTCTTTTTATGGTGACATTCCAGGCGGACTAAACAACCATTTGCTGCGCTCCGAGGCACACATGGTGGAAATGGACCTTAAAACTAATTTCCTTTGGCGTAAGTAGGCGACTGCATACCTGGACGCTGAGCTCACGCTGAGCCCAACTCGGGCTTTAAATGGCACGATATGACCAGTGTGACACAAAATGGCATCTGTGGTTAAAATGTTGTGACGAAATGTCCTTTTGCTGCCTTTGGTAACACGCGTACATGAAAGAAGAGTGAATGCTGTTCATTCCCTGAGGTCGACATATGGACGTGTGGACACATTTTGTTCTGAAAGGCGGTGACGCCTTCGGGTTCAGCTCGTCCAAGTATTTCCTGCAACAAGGTTTCATTTTTCTGTCGGTCTTTCCAACTCGATAATGGATGAGCCACAAACCCTCACAAGCTGTTTGTGGTCGCTACCATCATTACCACAGTGGAAACCGAACTTGCACTCTTTTATTTCCAGCTTATTGTTCCTCAGTAGAGTCAAACTATCTGAACCTCAGCGTCTTTGATTTGGACCAGCGTGGGCGAATAAATGTCTCCCTGGTGAATATCCCTCAATGGAAATGTCATTTTAAATTGAATATCTATGGACATTGTCGCCAACAGCGAGGTCTGTTAGTGTTTGCAGTATTGCTGGGAACATTTAAACATTAATTACATCACAGAAAAATACTTCTTCCAAAACCATAATTTTATGTTCTCCTGCGACAAGGAGACCTAGACTAAGAAAGTAATTCAAATTAATATTTTTCTAGATTTCTTATATAATAAAAACTGTTTATTTAATAAAAACAGTAAATTCTAAATACGTTAAATGCACATGCAGAGTTGCATAATGACTATTTATTTTTATGTAAGCACATAGTGTACAACTTGCACAGTACATTAGTCGCTTGGCAGGAATCCATTGTGAAGAACAGGATGTGGAATTGTCGGTATTCTAGTCACTATTAATCACTCCACTTGAACGCTTAGTTACAGGGAGATCAGGCATGACTCACTGCACCCCTGTCATTAACCGCAGCGTCAGTGTAACACCCTCACCTGTGAGTCTGCTGCTGAGTTGTGCAAGTTGGCCTCATCATCAATGATTTCCCTCTGTGTGATTGTGAAAACTGAATTATTTGCCGGCTCATACTTCAGGACCCACGCTACGCACTTATGCAAGCACTGAGTATGGAGTATTTTTATTTGAAATTAGATCAGATTTCGCAAATGTTCCGGCACAGTGTTTTATTTGACACCCGGCCAGCTGCTAACTAACAAAGAAAAATCAATAGAATCAAATGGGTGCTTTGGGAGGGTGCACACACTCCCCTTCGCAGGCCTGTGTGTGTCTGTGTGTGTGTTACATATGTTTATTTCTTTGTGTATGAAAGTGTGTGTTTGCCAGCAGATCTGGGGAACAGATGGAGGCTCATTGCCAACAGCACTGAGCGGTTTAGAATCCAGAATCCAGCCGCGGAACTACGTCTTCAGGGAGCCTGCTGCTGCTAAGTGGGGCCCATACTGAAGCACTGATGTCATGGAACAGGTCTTTTCCTGAACATCTCTCCAACTGCCTGAGTCCCTGACAGTGTCCGCCCTGTGCTTGTGTCTACACTCTGATGGCATCGAATCTACTTCGGACGCGATCCGCTTTTTTGTAGTTGACTTGGTCCAGTTGTGACCCGTTCTCCTCCAGCCCTCTCATCTATCTGTTTGAAACTCGCACCACTCCCTTTTCAAACAAAAAGAGAGCCAAAGAAAACATCAACGGCACAACGAAGCATTTTGGTTTAATTTAGGAAAAATGAGGACGGGGACTTTTCTTTGACAGAGACTGAGATGACTCAGGCTGTTGTATACACAGCACATGAGATTGGATCGGCTCCGATCTGTGAAGATGACAGCTGAATAAACTGTTGTGACAATGCTTGAGTCAAAATGGACGCAGTAATTGTGGTGTTCTAACCTAGAGAGTTTAACACAGAAAAGTGAGTTTAGTCTAAACTCTTTCCTCTGTCCAGACTGAGCTATCATCGTCAGGTCGTTCATCAGAAGTGGAAACACTTTCAATTCTAACTGACGTGATGGCCTTTTTCACAACAATATGACAAAGACCATACAGCCTTTTAATGACCTTTTGTGTGGAGGAGCGTGTAAAGTCTGGGGCACTTTCTCCTCCTAACCCCAGACATGTCACTCAGCACCGTACAAATACACCAAAACTACTGCAGACATCCATCATAGTGAACTCATGTGTTTGGAATCCAGGCCAGAGTGGTCTCTGGAAGAACTGGGCGAAAGAAAAAGGATGTGAACAAAAAGTCTGCGATGATAAGTCACTGAAGAAGTGAGCCGTGATTGAGCAAACAAACGGTGTTCTGGTGCAGTTTGTCAGAACCAAAAGCTTATTTATAAAAAGGTTTTGGTGTTTTCACATGACAGATTCATGTATTTTTCTTTGTAGTTTGTGCACACCAGCCATGTTATCTGATGAAACCACACCACAAATGACGACTGTAAACCATTTGTTTGACGTTCTATAAAGGAGTTTATGAGGCTGCATGGGTCGGACGTGGGGGTACAATTATCACGAGAAGTTTCAAAGAAGTCCTCCTAGAGAAGAACATCTATCATTATTTGACAAGAAGGGAACGATGAGTTCTCATATGAAGCGTCAGTGTTCCGGGTCTTACCGAGATCGGAGCACTGGACCACCCGCAGGTGACACTGGCATCTGAATGGGCACTTGGGTTCAGGAAAGGGATTTGGATCTTCTACAGGCACTCTGGGACTTTCGGGACTTTCGGGCATTGCGGACCCATCCTCCATCATGAAGTCTAAGAAGCCAGACTGGCGGAAGGGCAGAGCCCAGCAGGCGGTGACCAGGAGCAGAGAGAGACAGGCCGACCTCATGGTGCTGCTAGCAGGGAGCCTGGAAGAGAAGGGGGCACAGATCAAAGGTTTTCACTGAATCCTCTTTGAAAATAGTCTGTCTTTGATTAGTCCCGAGTCTGCCAGGCTATGTTTATATCTGGTTTTGATTAAATGCCATTATGGGAAAGTTACAGAGTGAAGGGAGTGACACCACAGCAGGAGAGGGGAGAGAAAAACAAAACAAGACACTGATGGAGGTCCATGGTGGCAAAGGGCAAAGGTGATGGTGGTGGGGTGGGGGTAAACATTTGGGTGAAACAATTTAGTGAGGTTGGTCAAACAAAAACAGTTTAAATACTTAGTGTTCTGTTCGAAGGTGAAATGTGATAGGGCCGGTGTTCCAACAAATGGGAAAGTTGCACAAAAGGAGGGTGTGAGGGTGTTACGGAGTGCTAACAATTATAATTAAGTAAGTTCCTAGGACACTGTATACTGTTGGAGCTTCTGTGAATGTTTAAAATAAAATATTTAAAAATATTTCAAACATGTTTTTATTTATTTGAGATACTCAAAATCATCAGGATTCCATTAACATATTCACATAAATGTCATTTCAGCAGAGCATGCTGGCAGCTACAAAAGTAACATCTGCATAAGCTTTTACAGTCCTACATATGGCGTGAATAACGGGGAATTTCACAGCTGCAACTGTACACCATCGTGCTACGTGGTATCATTTCAAGAGTAATAAATCATACGCATCATTTCCCCCATCGTCCATCATGGCTAGGAACGATAGGCCAGTAGATGGCGATAGGGAGTCGCCCACTTGAAGAATATTTGATTTAAAAAATGTACATATATTCATACATTGACGTATAAACAAGACGGAGTATCTCCTTTTCTAAATTCTATTTACTCATTCGCCTGCAGCATGAAGTTCAAGTAACTAATGGGCGATTTATTTGGCGACGCAACATCGGTGTTCCTTGACGCACGAGCGAATGTGTGTTCGTCATACGGAACCGCCCCGGATGTTGTTCACCTGTCAACCTCACGTGTGTCAGGATATATTGACAGGTGTCTATTAGCACCCACAGCCCCGAGTGCGTCCGTTTTACATGTTAAAATGAATGAGGATGGAAACACCACGGACTGTTACAGGACGAACGTGTCTGAAGAAACTAATAAGCGCGAACCATGCTAAGCGGAGCTAACGTCAAGCTAGCTCTGCTAGCCGGAGACAAAGTCCCTACATAACACCGCCGCGACAGGACTGATGTGAGTACAAACTCCTTGATAACTGTGTGCTGCATTGTCTTGTTTTTGTAAAATGTGTGTTTGTTGACTCATGTTAGACATGTAAAGAGCATATTTTAACACTGGTATTCGCGCTTTGTATATAGTACTGGAATATTCAGCGGCACTGTTATGAATGTGAATATATTTATATATTTCATTTATATTAGGTATTAGCTTAGCTAGAGATACCGTTGCTTTGTGCTTAACAACTGCTCAAAAAAAACTCTCTGACCTTATTTTCTCACACACACGTCTGTCATGCGTAAAGCCAAACGCTGAACGTTCCCGCTCAGTGCCACAATGATTGGAGGGTTGATATGAACCTCAGATGCTAACAAATGCTTTGGGAGGAACTGGTCTTGCAGTGGACCTTGACCTGAACATTATAACTCGGATGATAAACTGACCAAAAACCAGTCAGTTGGCCGGATGGGGACTCAGACCTTGTTTATATGGTTTGCAGAGAAATGATGCATGTGTGCTATTGCAAACACGTTTCACTGCACATTTAAACTGGGAGTGAATCAGTATGGTTACTGTGTGAATTTATGCACCTCAAAGCATTTGTATATGCATGGATAAGATTCTTTTAATGAAATGGTAAGGTAGCAGTGTGTTTGATAATAACAAATGTGATGTGCTGAATGTATGTTACTGTCATGTAACTTAACGTTAGGGTCATGCCAGGTCATGGGGATCAGAGTCGTTCTCAAGACAAGCAGCAATTACAGTCTTTTTCCATAAAACATACACTGCTTTGACACAAGTCAAGCCTTGGTTTCTTGCGTTCTGTTCTTGTAATACAGCATAAGTGTGTTTTGAAACTTGCCATAAAGCTGAAAAAACAAACATTTCAGTCGGAAAGTGGTGTCTGGAGTTGTGCTGCACAGTATTCTGTGACTTTGTAACATGTTGCATGAGGTGAGAGGCATCCAAACAAAGACTTCTGGTTGCTATAGACTGTACAGTAGACGTAGAGGACACGTTGTTCCAGTCTTCTCCACAGATTGAGTAATCTTGGCTGTTTTCCGTGCAGTTATCTAAGTGCAGCTGGAAATCCTAAATCCAAGGAAAACCTTGTCTGCAGACTTAGCAGAAAGCTTTGTCTTTTAGGTTGGTTTGTTTTAATGTAACCTTTCCAAAGGGATTAGACGTGTCTAACAGTCTAGTACGTTAGTACTAGAAAGTGTTTGAAGCTTGTTGTAGAGGTATGAATTTAACATCTCACAGCTCACACGTCTTGCAGTCAACATCTGCAGTGCAACACCTCTAGTGAAAGGACACGTGAAATATTTGAACCATGTCTCCCTGCCTTGACCCATGGACACATACAAACACACTGATATGCATGCACATGTGCACTCAGTAGGCTTTTGGACACTCAGCCATGTGTCCTGCCATTAATCCATCCATCTTTGTCCATAAAACTTCCAGCAGATTGCCAACAAGAGGTCTCAGTTCTCAGTCTCACAGTTAACATTGTATCACTACCAACACAAGAATTACTGCTGAGACACAAGCAGGAGACTTGGAAACAACGCCTGGAAAAGAGGGTTGAGGGGACTTTGAGGGAATAAATGTGGGGGATGAACTTTGTTTTAGGTTGGCCTGTGGATTCAGCATTCAAGGACGAAACACTTGACGTGTATGAGGTTTGTGTGTATGAATGAGTGAATATGCGGAATCAGTCATTTAAAAAACAACAACAACAACAACAACAACAACAACAACAAC
>JBBMJM010000003.1:4754471-4765477 GCA_037832705.1 Centriscus cristatus | reverse complement strand
AGACGTCAGGAGTTGACACTGTGACATACGGGATGTTGTGAACGTGATGGTTGTCCTTCATGTCTCACCGTGGTACAGTGTGTTCTTCACAGTTTTATGTGGTTCGCTGCTGACTGTTGCGTCTGGAGTGGGTGTTTTGAAGGCGTGTGCTTTTAGTTTTTTTCTTGCACAGCTGCTGCAGAGAGGAGGCACAGATCTTCCTGTCAGCTGTTTCTTTATTACACTCAGTATATTTCCCCTCGCTCACATATTCTCCGCCGTATGAATACTTTTTTTTCCTTTCACCCACATTTCTCACATCCCCCTCAACTATTCCCCGTAGTTTATCCATCTCTGGATTTATCTGACTGATCTCTAATTCACTCTAATTCCTGATCTCTTCCATCTCCATTCCCTTCCACTAAATCACCCTGTTTATCTCACTATTGTACACTCCCACCCCCCATATCTCTGCTTTTCACTAAAAAAAAACAAAAAAAACTCACATCTTCCAAAGAACCTTAAACAGGAAACAGCTGAGGTGCTGTGCTCTTGTTTTTTTCCTGTCAGTTTCTCAGAAAAGTAAACCAAACTAACAGGAACTAAGCCAACCTCCCCACCAGCTGACAGTCAGACATGTGGTTGTATGTACGAGACGGCCCTTTAAATCAACACGTGCATGTGTGTCAGTGAAGGGCTGATTAACCACATCAAGTGGTGCAACAGGAGCTTGAAGTGGAAAAAGTCAGTTTGTGGATGTGAAAGTAACATTTTGCTGTTGACTTCTGTTGTAACATAGATTCTATCATAAAAGGGGATTTTCCCGTCGAGTCAGCAGGAAGCTGATGGCTACTGACGCATGAGGCCTTCGGCATGAGACCTACTGGGGTTTGTCCACATCAAGAACTGTTCAGAGGGGGCATGGAATCGATCATGAGCCCCCGGTTTCTCTTTTATCCAAATAAATCTGTATGTTTGAAGTCCTGTGTGTGTGTGTGTGTGTGTCTGCTCATGGACATATATGTGCGTCAGTATATGTGTGTGTGTGGTGTGTGTGTGGCCAGACATCATGCAGAGGGCCTCAAAGGCTAGAGCGCAGGCTATATTTAGGTGGCTGGTTCTCGCTCTCCTTCCCTCTGAGTACTTGGGAGTGTTGCGAACTGATTGGGAGAGGCCGTCCGCTGGAATATGTTGCCTCCATGTCTGACCGCCAACTTTCAGATAACCATATGTGGGAGACGCAAAACGGATGAAGACTTCAGCAGTGGTTTGCTTGATGGCTTATCATCAGAGCATGTTGGTATCGCAGCATGTGGGACAGCTCATTTTAACTGCACCAAAATAAAGGTCTATTTTGATCATGTGCTCTTGCGATGAACCCTTGGAGAATGTTCACGGTGCTACAATCCTTTAGTATCTTTTAGTTCATTGTTTTGCTTCTTGTAGGAGAGCAACATGGTTTAAACATTTTATTTTACTTTCATCAGGCTTTCTATTCATGACACAGTATGGATATATTAGCTCAGAAACCTCCCACATGACATAAGCAAAAACATTCAGCTACATACTTTACATTTCTAATCATATTTTCATGTTCCCGGGCTTGTAGCTTTGGGTTTTGATAATGTAATATCCTTTCAGTGTCCCTTTTATATACAGGAATATAGGAAGCATCAAAACACCAAACCAAGACTCCATGACACTACTTGTTCTGAAACCCTCGACCACACCCCAATAAGGCCTGATGCTTGAGTCTAGATTTGATACCTCTGCTGTGTGAGTGCGGGGCTGACGGATGGCAGCTTGGAGAAGACGGGATAAAGATAGACAGGATGAAGCGGTGGAGAAGGGGGAGTGAGAGAAGGCAGTGAAGTGATATGACGATAAGACTGAGGGGCATATAACCTGAGAGGGAGATAAAGATGGACTATTTTTGCTTCAAGAAGAAGAAGAAGAAGGTCTGCAGACCTTTAGCTGCTGAGGGCTTTATCTGTCTTTACAAACCCACTGATTACTCATGACTGTGATGTGTATAACCACATTAATAATATATACAATGTATACAGAGTTTATACACTAACAATAATAGCTTGTGAAGGGTTGTAAAAATATATACTCAGACAGACAAAACATTTCATAAACTACCATTTGTTCCCCTTTGTTACTACTTGAATCTGTTTCGTTTGAACTATGACCTCTGGGCCAAAGTCTGTAAGTCCCTGGGAATATCAAGAGACATGTGTGCACAGGCACATGTCACTAAATCAATATGGCGTACAGATGAGTGTAGATACGTATATGTGGAGTTAACACTTGTACTCATACTTAACACACAGACCAAGTCGAGTTGAATCAGTAAATTCACACCTGCTTGTTTCAGGTGAAGACTTTCCACTGTTCAACTGTTTGACTGGAGGAACCGCCTCCATACACACCCCCTTTCCCTCCGTCAGTCCAGCCAGGATTAGTGATGTGGCTGGGCCAAGCTGGGTGTCTTTGTCCCCACCGTCTTGGTTCAGTGTCCATGTTTGGACACCGGCAGAAGGGGTGCGCGCAGTGAGGGCAAAGCAGATGTCAGAGTTAACAATGACTGGTGCCCCGAGGGGGAGAAAGATAACTGGTGTAGCATCTACACCCTAGAGACCAGACACGGAGGGGGGGTCAACTTGTCCTTGGCTCCTCAACGATGCACCCGGGACCACATGGCTGTTAACTAGAATGCTTCATGTGTAAATATACGTATGTGCAGCTATAGTATCGAAATCATATGGTAATGATTCATTTTATTTTTTCTGGTTCGTCAACACATTTAACAAAAGTTTGATCAATCATTTCCAAATGTCTGATCCATCGCACGAACGATAATCGTAGCTTCTGCTAACCAACAGACAAACAAAAACATGACCTGAGCAGAGGAGTTGTCTTTGTGCTGTTGGTCCGATATACACACAAAGCCCCCAGTATGCAAAAGAGTTGAGTGACTTATGCAGCTGCGGCATTGCTTTTGTCCTTTCAGCGGACGAGCGTAAACACACCCTCACTGCAGGAGGGCTACCCTGTCATCTCGCTGGCAATAAAGCCGGCCCCAGATGTCTGCTTCCTCCTCCTCATCGACACACAAGCACATTGTTCGCATTGTTCTCACAACGTAACCTCAGAGAACAGCGACGTATAAATTTGATCAACAGTCCGATTCAGTCAATGTTAAGTCCGTCAAATCATCTCGACAGGCTGACCTCTGTTGCTATGTGAGCTTGAGAGGGCAGAAATATTACGCTGCTCTTTCATCAGTGGCACAGTGAAACTTCACTGCAATTCTGAGACGACAGCTTGGTCATGGAGCACGTGTTAGAACTCGCAAATCGGCCGTTAGTCGTGCATGTAAACTCATTTCTTCCCCTATGTTTTCAGTGAAATAAATGAATTGAGGCCGCTCACTTATCAAGACATATCAACAAATATTTAGAATACGGATTTGATTAAGCACAACTTGGAAATCCGCTCTATCATTCGTAAAAAATAAAAAAAAGTAACTTTGATTAAATGAGCCAGCACAAAACCCTCCGGAGGACTGAAAATTCCTTTCCAATGTGCTTCTCTTGTGCTTTGTTTCCGTTGGATGCTCGCACATTCAATGATATTTTCATACAAAACAAAACACACTGGGCCTTAAAGTCTGGTACGCCTTGGGAATCTCTGACCCACTTCTCCAAAAAACACGCAGTCCCTTTTACTCAGCTCAGGCTGAGGCAAACTACATGCTAACTACACATCAGACATAACTGCACACACCTGACCAACACACACACACACACACACACACACACACCTCTCCCGTCTCCCTGTCTCGTAATAGTAAACAAAATGAGAAACACGTCTTGGCTGAAGAATTTTATCTTGAGCAAGTGACAACCTATCCTGTAGGTGAAGTCATTCTGATCAGTAGATCAGTTGAGCCCAAATGACGTGTGCACACACTCCCTCTCTTGGGGCTAAAGATGGAACAGGCAGATTTAAAGCTGTAAGATGCAGAGATCATTCATACCAAAAGTGAAGTAAAATATGGTGAAGACATCTTTTCGTCATGTCCCCACTATTAAATAATTTGACGTCCAATAGTCGCACTCCTCTGAGGGGCCTCATGCGAGCCAGTGTTTTGAGAGGTAAAACCGATTTAAACACAAGCCCAGTCACCTTCCCTCTCTGTGCCCTCTGCCCCCACACCCTCGGCTCCTGCTAAACCAGCTCTTCTCGTCCCCCCCATTGTCTGCGTTTCCAAACTAGCCAAATGTTTTTCTTTTTCTGCCTGCTGCTAAGCGACCTGGGGGTTCCCGTGTACTGCAAAGGATTGCAATCTTAATCCAAAAACTGCTGGGTTTTGCAGAGTCAGCTCTTTTGTGGTATTGTAGATATCTGTGCTTGAGTTAGCTTTTTGTGGAGTTTTTGAGTGCTTTTTAGAGATTCCTTACCAATGGTACCAGCTGTCTGTGATTCCAGCGGTGGAATTAATCGTAGATCCGCTGGGATGAAGAATTTACACCAAGTTTCCGAAAAACATCATGTGCAGAGCAGTTGAATGTGAAAGTGCTGATGATTACAGCAGGCCATAGACCTTTAAAGGCAAAACTGGAAAGAGCTTACGAAATGTTCCACAGTTGCTCCCAAAATACAGATCAACATCACTGACAGTTATCCAATACAGTCCAACAGATTTTCTCAGCTTGTGCGTCCATTCCTCCTTGCGAGATCTAGCAGCAGGCAGGATGAAGCTTACAGAAAGTGGAAATCTATCTATAGACAAACTACAAAGCAACATACATTAGCAACGTTGAACTGCTTGATCCTTCTGTCCCCCCCAACACACCTCTTGAAATGCATATGAAATTATCATTCAATAATGACAGTTCACAGGGAATATGATGCCAAGATAGGAAATCTTTTATTACAGAGAAAAAAAACTTTTCTTCCAAAATATAGAAATCTGTACAACTTCCGCACAATCAATTTACATGAACTGTACAAATTTACAGCAGTTCATCACAACATACCCAAGGAAAAGAAACTGAACACGATGTACTGACATGAGATCACAAATTATACAGCTTTTCTTCTTGGGTAAGCTCAGTTTTTTTGTCTATTTTCTGGTTTTGTAAGTAAATAGAAAAAAGGAGAAAAAAATGAAATGACTAAAAAAAACAAGGAAAAAAAAACAAAGGATACGTCTATGCTTACAGATCATGGAAACTAGGTTTTGTTTTTTGTTTTTTTCACCAAAACAACTTTGGTCCTTGCCAACACTCCCATCACAAATGGCTTCACTTACAAAAAGCATTATCCATGTTAAAAGATGAAATACAAAAAAGGAATACATCTAAAAACACCTCAAGATAGCAATTATTGGCACTTTCCATGTGTAATGTTATGTACTCTACCATTTCTTGTACAGTTACAATACATTCTACAATATGTAAAACACCTCGAATGTGAAAGTGGCAATAATTCATCTAATCCATGACAATATCGACAACAACAAAACCGCCATTCCCTTCCTTTTTCATGTCTTAACATGCACAACTCCGTAAGGGTATTAAATGAATGTCCGAGGCCTGAGTTTGGCAATACATTCCAGGAGAGACTCCTCATGTCTCAAAAGATAATGACACACAACTTCAACTTGACATATTTAGTGCATTTTATGTGCTATTTTAACTCTTGACTACTCAAAGCACTCTTACAACAATTCGGTAACCTATGTGCGCACAAGCTGAATGGGTGCCTCTTTTTTTCCCAAATCAATATTTGTGAGGATTTAAACCATTTTAGGTGGTGGTAGTATAGTTGAAGTGTCAACATGGTTTCTTTTTAATAAACAAATAAGGTCTTACAAGTAAGGTTCAAATGCCAGATTAAAAATCATTTTAAAATTGATGCAGAGGAGTGGGGAGAGGGCAAAAATCTACCAGTGTGACCATAAAATACATCGAGAGAAGTGAGAGACCTGACCACTATCTCACATCCAAAATATAGACCAATCTCATAACACCGTGTCACATGACATTAAAAAAGCTATAATGGAGCAGCGCCATTTAAAACTGCTATTCGTCATGGAATCTAAACCTCTGGGCTCCCATCCCAGCTCCTCTCCATCTGGCCCATACAGAAACATGCTTTTCACAGATCGAGTGAAGGGAGTATCAGCAGAGAGTGTGGGGGTGGGGGGTGAGGGTGGTTGCAGTGCGTCAAAGGCTATAGCTCTATTACCCATGATCCTCTCAGGCTTAGGAGCTTTAACACCCATAGGTCTAGTGATGACTGGTGAACCATCTGAGACAGATTTGACTGTAGGCTAA
Source organism: Centriscus cristatus (assembly GCA_037832705.1). Lineage (NCBI taxonomy): Eukaryota > Metazoa > Chordata > Actinopteri > Syngnathiformes > Centriscidae > Centriscus > Centriscus cristatus. The sequence goes on along the minus strand of JBBMJM010000003.1, from coordinate 4,759,148 downwards.
GGCCTGAGTAGCGCCCGACATCTGTCTCAGCTTTTGGTTACCAATCAACCCCAGGACCAGGAGTGATATGGGGGTACGTCAGACAGCCATCACATCCTATCATATGCATGTAAACAAAGTTGCTACTCAGTAATTAAATGCATTGTAATCCAGTGAGATGAAAACAGAAAACAATGGTTTGGTACCCTAAATACTTCATGTTTTATCCATGTTTCCTCGTCTTACTAGCCCCCCTAGTGCAGCTTGAGCACGCAAATGCGTGTGCTGGTTTTTATCCACCAATGCTCAGGGAGGGTTGAGGGCTTCTGGTCAGGGTTGGGGATGTTAAATAAGTACAGAGTAAAGGGGGGGGCTAGAGGGATTTTAGCTGCCCTGGACAAGAGTCCGGCCCTGGCCCCCCCGATCCTCTAACAACCAGCTCCCCATCCCTGCCTTCCTTACCCAACTCCCCACAGTGATGGATGATGATATGTGTCACATTATGTCTACCTGCATCCACAGGGGGTCAGCTAGCAGCATACTGGCTTGCTTTTGGCTGAAAACGAGGTCTGAGCTGAGGGGTGAAATGTGGCACTTGAGGCACTCTTAACCTTCCCCTACACCAATGGGTGGGGGTGAAGCTGCCAGGATGGATTGATACACCTCCAGCGAGGATGTGGAGCACATTGCACCAGGCTCGATCACATTAGCCTGATACTGTTTTGAAAAAAGTCTGCTAGGCAATGCACCTACAAAGCACACATGAGGATAAGATTTCCCTTTAAAATGTCTTGGCAGCCTGATGTTGTTTACAGCTTGACTTCTGATGAATCTCTGAAAAGTAGGTGCTCCATGCCTCATGTTAGCCAAAGTCACATAGTCATCACTTAGTCCAGACCTTTTAGACTCACTAACTTTCAGCCGCTCTGGCTCCACGTAGCACTGAGCTTCACGCAGCCAGAGCATTGCTGAACAGTGCCATATGAACGGATGACAGACTGCTTCTCACATACCACCAAAAATACCCTCCATTTAAAACATCAACAGCTCTGAAATGTTCACAAATACAGTGTAAAAATGCTTTTTGAAATCCAGAGTTGCAAACTCCCGATTTTAATAGACATCCGTCTATCCCAACGAGGGAGCTACAGTATGAGCAAACGGCAAGAAATGAGGAGGGCAATATAAACGGCGTGAAAAGATGACATTTGAATGGATGGAATGCAGGTGATTTTCTCTCTAAGTTACACATCCCACACAATCTCACGTCAAAGTGCATTCAATGTTATTTCCAACAGGGCCAAAATGTGGGTAGAGCAGCCTCCACCTTTGCTACAATTTCAATTTTGGTGATGCAGGAGATGACCAAATGGTGGGGGGAAAGGGGGCAAATAAACAACAGGAACTTGATTGTGTGTTTCAACAACATTCATTAACGGGGGAGGAGACAAGTCCTCTGCCCACACCTGGAAAGCTACACATACATGGGTGATAGGAGGGCGACAGTGCAACAGACACACTGGTATCCATAGGTAACAGGTGTCACAACACATTCCACTTGCACTTACGTACAGGCCGAGATCAAGATTAGGGTTGATGGAAGGAGTGGGAGGAGGAAAAGTTAAGGCCAAAAGACTTCGCTCAAGCAGCTACAGGGTAAAGAAAATTCATTCCCTGTGGTCCACAAAGGTTTTTATAGAAAATAAGAGATGCTCTCGTTGGGCGTTTCTTTACCTTGAGCTCATGCAGCGAATTGCCCAGGCTCAACGTTAACCTCCCCATGTGGGAAATACACAAATACCTAATTCAAAGATTTGTTTCTAAATTTACGGGGTGGTTATATGTAAAAATTTAGAATTTGGTGTTTTTGCCGTGGTGTGTTTAAGATGTACCCATAGTAACCACAAGTAAGAAAAGTGCAAAGTCAATGCTGACAGCCCCCCAAAAGATGGAGCTGATCACCAAGATGTTGGGGTATGTGGAGCCAGTCTCCATGGGGGTTCCTGGTTGGTTGGTATAGCTGCCCCAACAGTTCCATTTCCACAAAGCCTCTCCTAAAAATGGAGTACCCAGCTGATTCAATAACACAACAGATGATCATGGGGAGAGAGGGGAAGAACATAGCAAACCTACAAGGTTTCCATCACCTGGATGATAGGGCACATCCTCTGTTTTTTTTCTTTTGCTTTTTTCCTCTTTCACTATTTCATTTCATATTCTTAGCTTTAAAAAGGCTCACTCTGATCAGGCCACATGATCTGACCAGCCAAGACGTGACCCTGAACAGAAGTTGGCCGGGGCAAACCTGTGCCTGTTTAGCTGGACACAGTCATCATATTGTAGGCCTTGGAGGGACTGGTTCTGCCCAGCACCATCAGTTCCTCCTTGCAGCTGATGTGACTGTCCACCATGGGGCTCACTGCCCCGCTGCTTCCTGAGGGAGAGCTGGCGGTGGCCGACACCGGCATTCCAATAGGGCCGGGCTGAGACTCATACAGGACACAGATGGAGCCATCCTCTCCAATGCGGTAGGACACCTCGAAGGGGTCCACCCAGAGCGTGAGCTCACTGGGCAGCAGCAGGTAGAGTTGCTGGATGGTCAGGCCAATGCGCTGGCCCGCCTGCCACACCAGAGGGTCCATCTTGTGGTTGATGCGAATGCAGCGGTACCCTGAACCCTTACAGGGCCTGTCTGGGAACCAGTGGTGCTTATATTGCTCTGTGAGGAAACAGAAAAGACAGAATGCAAAGCAGATTTAGATTTGTGCTTGTGTGTGTGTGGGGGGGTGTTCTGGAGGCTTCTGAATTAAGAGGATATATGTGCCAAATAGAAAATCGTTTGTTTAAAAACAGCCGCTCTGGAACACATACAATTGAGATGAGCAGAGAGCATTTTGAAAAAGCATAGCAGGGCTACTTCCCAATATTTAACAAGAGCTCAGCATGGTGATTCCATCTAAACAGGGATCAGATGTAAACTGTACACCTCTATGCAGTAAATGCAGAAAAAGGGTTGTGCAAATGTAAATCAATCCTTAAAGGCTCTAAGAAACTAAAGTAGCAGAAAAGAGCAAAGAAAAAAAACCCTCACCACCTGTTCTAGGTCTGATAAGCGTCAGTAAACAGGCAGCCAGCAGCGCCCAGGGCGTACGTGACAAAAAGAGGACCATTGAATTGCACAATCCCTCCCCTGGCTGCCGTCAATGTCACAAAGTCTCCCATGACTGGCGGAACAAAAACACCAAAAGTGTTGAAGTCTCGGCCTGCCATCTGGGACACAAAGCCCCGCCTATTAAAGGGAAAGGACCTTATTTTTCTCAACTTGGTGGACGTTTACATGCAGTGAAACTACGGACTCAAGAGTGACGGCATTCACGGTTTGCCTTTGGCTTCTTGGTTAAGATGATGAGAGGAAAAATCATACTGTGGACTGTCACTTCACCGTGTGTGGAAACGAAATGTGACTAGTGTTCTTTTGTTCCGACCTTTTCGTATACTGGCCTCATTGCTTCAGGGAACACACCTATCCCCCCTCCCATTTATTCCAACAAGGTCCATCCAGATTGAATTCCTTCTGTCTTAAATACTTTGTGGCCCATGAAAACCAGGCAGTAAGTGAAGTAGGGCAGTATTCAGGCTGGAGCCCGGAGGCCACCTGTATGTATACATAGGATAACAACACCCCTCCCTTGTTTTGTCTTATCGGAGGAGGCTGTGTGCTGAGGAGTTAATGGAGGGGCTGGCACTAGTGAAAGAGCACAAGGGGCTGGGTGATCCTTCTGCTTTTGAATAAACCACAAAAGGCAACTACCTACGAACCCTGGAGCAGCTGGGAAAGGATCAGCTCGGCAGAGCCTATTCTTAAAAACGAGGGCATGAGGGGGTGGGGGGTAAGCAGCACTTAGCCTAAAGAGTTTAACCAAAGAGGGTTGTTTATACACCGGCACTGACCTAAAACATTGACAATATTTTAAGCGCCCCTTCCATTTTGTCTGCTGGGTATTTTCCATTCAAAACAGTTTCCTGCTGACGAACAGGACGCATCAATCTCGCAGCTAGCGCAACTTCAGTTGGATCAGATTTCCCTTCTGCCCTTTGCTCAGCAGACGAGAAAACCGAGGCCCTCTGCATTCTACCACGCAGACAAAAGCGAGTGGCTAGACGAGCAGCAGTTTTAGTTAACCAAACAACAATGTCTTTAATGAAACTTAAAATGACACAATTCATAGTAAACTCCTTTCTCATACTTCACTGCACTGTCTGCCAAAACATACCCTCCCCCACAAAACACAAATCAGTTTAACACAAACTTTTGTCCGCCTCGTCACATCTCCACTTCCTCAGATTTACCCCCACAAAACGTATTCCTAGTTTCCCTCCATCACATAAACAAAGATACCGTGACATTTTTTGTGGAATAACACAACCTCCGACTTCTCAGTTCTGCTATTTATTAACATGAATGTGTATTATAATTCAGAGGTTCACTTTAAAAACTTTAATCAAACTAAATCTGCATCTGGTGGTGTTCTTTTAGCAAGTGGGGCCCTTCTGTTGGAAATGTAAGATCATCCGTGGTTGTCCACCAGAAGCAGATGTATGGCAGCTTTAGCTCCATTAGACTGGAATGTGCCTCTCCTGCAGTAAAGGAGAAACAATCCACCAGCCGCTGCTCTCACAGACACTTACATTTGAATA
>JBBMJM010000003.1:4660729-4672100 GCA_037832705.1 Centriscus cristatus | reverse complement strand
AGATGATTTCTTATATTTCTTCATACCTAAGTGGAATTTGAGATCTCAATGCGTTCGCACAAAAGGGCAAAAATGTCGGTTCTCTGAGGTTTTTTTAACGCCCTTGAAATATGTCGTAAACAAGCACATTGTGTATAAAAACAAAATTCTCAACCACTTATGTACACCTGATTCGTACTGTAACATCTGTAAAGAAATATAAGAAATCATCTTACAAGCACACAACTCAAATTACAAATTAAGGACTGAAAAACGTATTATAGCATGATGTTTAATATGATGTGCATGTAAGGAAAAATAAATATAAAAATTGGTCTGATTTAATATTATTCCTCTCCTACAGTGTGTTATTTCTGCAAAGCCTGGATGCAGTTAGCGCTTTCATACAGTGGACGTTGCATAGAAATTATTCAGATATTAGGTGTATCTTAAAAAAAAAATGAAGTACAGCACAATAGATATTTGACGGTTTGAGCATTGTCGACTTCTTTAAGACAAAACAAAGTAACATAACTGAGCTAAACAAGCTAGCATGTCATTAACACTCCAAACCAACAGGGGGCGGCTTCGCCCCTTAGGAAAGACCCACGATTTACTAGTTGTGTTCAGATTTCTTTCTTCTGGGAAGAAGCAGTGTTAAAGTACTTTGTGTCACATCTTCAGTTTCAAACTTACATAACAAACCATGAAGACGCAGTTAGCTAGCTTGTTGGCATCTTGTTACCAAACCCTAAACATAAAGGAAATGTGACAAAACAATGGAAACATTAGAAAGCTGATGGCCATTGTGGACGTTATCCACATGATCTCCTTTTTTACCTCTCTACTTCCTCACCTTGGGGGCGGGTCACTTTAAACAGGAAGATGGCGTTTACATTCTAAGCGCAAAAGTGCAAAAATACCACAAAAAGCATGTATACCTACTGCGTACAGGAACAAAACCAGGACTGAGAAGACTGGCGAGGTGCTTGAAACTCACAATAAAATGCTTAAATCTCTTATAATCTCACATTCTAAGGGGCGTCGTGGATAAATCAAAGTCACAATCATCAAGACTTGATTGTCTGTGATAAAGATCTATATTTGTATATTTATCTATGCAGGGTATGTAATCATTCCCATCTATGACATTTGATATCATTATATACAGTGAGAACGTTTTTGTGCACGACGTGTCAATTGTCCAATATATATATATCTATATATCTATATATTGATCCGTTACAAACAACTATCATTATCACATAGAACTTACGGAGGTGTGAACAAGTCAATGCCTTTGCTGATGACTCAAAGAGATTCAACCCCCAGTAATAGGTAGTTTGTTATAAAATGCTTGCCAGGGCAGATTTTTTTTGTGGACTGGAATAATCCAGAAGAAAAAAAATAATAGACTTCTATGCTGTTGTCATGGTACAAAAATAAATAAGAGGTCTCCAAAGCGGAGTCTTCAATATCTCATTCACAAAATGCTTTGCAAATCAATAAAATCTCTCTGGGTCGTGATAAATAAAGTCAAATTATAGACTGGTCAATCTTTCATGAATAAATCATCTACATGTGTGTCCCTGTATCTATTCCGTGTGAATGAATGTGTGCAAATAATTGTGTGTGTGTGTGAGTCTCGATGAATGGAAATGTGTAATACCTGGTTGATTCAGTGCTTGACCTTAACCGTAACCCGGCATCTGTGCGGCATCCTCGGGCCTCGCTGGGGCACAGCCTGTAAACATGTGTTTGGTACCTGTAAACACACAACTACTTATCCCGACACGTCCTGCTCAAACTGTCTGAGCCCGGAAACAAAGACTGACACGATACTTCCACCCTGTTCGGTCCAAATCCACCATTCTCCCCTGTTCGAGTGCAGCTCAGTGATGCGGACGTGGTCCCCGTGCTGGTTGAGTCTGGTTCTAGGAGTGGATCTGAGCGGTGCTGGCGAGCAGCTTGTGCCAGCTCACCACACGCTTGCGTAGGTCGACTTTGTCCAGCCACACGTAGGCCTCCCCGATCAGGGTCTTCTTCACAAACTTCCCTCCGTTGGACACCAGGAACAGCTGGTGCGAGGAGAAAGAAATCCAACGTTATCGGTAGAAGCAAACGGAGGGTGTGTGGGGTGGGGAGTACCTGTAAAGCGTGTCCAGTCGGGTTCATACAAAAGCGGAAGGTTTCGTTAAAAGACGGTTCCCGGTCATGACGACACACTCTGGTCTTCTTCTTGATGATCCTCTTCTGGGTGGCGATGTTCACCACGTACAGCTTGACATAAAGATCTGAGGCAAGAGGTCAAATTGCACATTTTTAACTGCGTTTTTGGTGGTTTCACATTTGGACGTGAACTTTTGCAACATGACGGCCTATTACCAGGCAGATGGTCGGGGCTCTTGAACTTGTAGGTGATATTGCGGCACTGAAGAATCTCAAGGACCAGCTGATCGCCCTCCGTTTTCATCTCCTTCTTCAGAGCAATCTTGATCTCGCCCATCACCTGTGACTTACCTAAACGTAGAAACAGACAGCTTGACATGTTTTTGTGATAAGGACATACTGCCCTCTACTGGATAACTAGTGTAAAACAGCCTGTGAGATGCCACATTCATTTGTTGAACAAGGGTATGAAGATGTTTTGAGGAGCTTTTCCCGGATTCTTGTCGTCTTGGCAACTGGGCGATCTAAAAACAAATCCTGTGTGTTCAGGGGCAGAATCACACTCACACGGAGGGAACAGAGAGCACGTAACATGAAAACACAGAGAGCAGTGAGAACAGTCCGTTAAACGCTGTGACAGTGTCATCTTTTGGTGTACGCTTACATCGTCGGGCAGAAATGAAGAAAACTGTCTCACCTTCAGAGTCAACATGTCCCAGAGATGATTTCATCCCATCGGTGCCATTGGGAATCTTTCCACTAGAGGAGTGGAAATCAGCATTGTAAATAAAATAATTGATATATTTAACATTACTTGTTCTCTCTTGTCTGTGAAGACTCTCAAGCTGAATGAAGTACAGACTCCAACTCACAATCGGGGCACCTGGAAGATGGCACTGTCCACTTCGTTCATCTCTCCCTCTTCGTCCAGGAGGCTGTAGGCGCTGCCGCTCAGGCCGCTGTCCAGCGAGGCTGCTGTGACCGGGGCGTCGCTGGATCTGTAGCTCGAGCGAGCTGCGCCGGGAAACAACCACCGATCACAGGGAAGAGACACAACAAAGAGAATATTGTACATCTGCTCGAAGGATGAGTCAAAACCTGAAGAAGTCGAGCACTAGAGGAGAATCATGTCTGGTCGCTTTGATTGTAATGAAAAGCACAGTAACACTGACGACTAACAGGAAGCATATGGACGTACGCATCTTTCGCTCAAGACAGACACGACAGTAATAACTGACATATAAAACTGTAACATGACAACAGAAACATCACATATATATGTTTTGCAAACGGACACGAGGCTCGTAGACCCTACGGACGAGGTTAGTCAGCTACGTGAACCTACAGCTCAGAACTTCATGAGAATTAAATGTCATGACAGAATTAAATGTCGTTTATTGAAGGTTTAAAAATGGACTTTAAACATGTTTTTTTTTTTTATTTTTTAAAGAAAATGCATGTTGACATGTTTTCTCTCTTTTTACAGTGATCCGGCAGTGTGAGTATGGATGAGGAGAGTGAATGCGGTGCTGAGCCGGATCCATGCTGACACATTTGTCTCCTGAGCCGCTGAAGGGTTCAATAGGCTCGCTAACACCAGATCAACGGGATGTGGCACGAGGTGAATCAGTCGGAACACGTTTCCTAGTGTTAGTGAGCCGTGCTGATGGCTGCGGAGGAAGTGCGTCTCGCTGCATGGATCTCTGGTGACGTGCGACTGTCTCTGCCTTCCTGTTTCTGTTGGTAGCCTGTAAGTCTCCCCTCTCCCTCTCTCTCTCTCTCTCTCACTGCAGGTGTGCGTTAGTAGCATCGCATCCTCTCTTTCTTTCACTCTTTCTTTATCCCCCATCGCTCCATCTGTGCCTCAGTCACATGACAGAGAGGAGACGCTCACCTCCGGTGCTCTGCGGCCTTTCTTCAGACGCAGCTTTCCTGAGGGTCAGGTGTCTGCCGTCTGCTCTGCTCCCATTGGCCGACACGAGCGATGGCAGGGCAGGTAGCCAATCAGACTGGGCTCTCTGAATGGTGAGCACGCCTACTACGCTGTGTCTCTGGTGCCTCAGTGAGAGGCGACCTCGTTGGCCTGGGTGTGTTTGTTTATCGCAGGCGCAGGTGAGATGTCATAGAGGGGGAGGGGGTCAACGGCAGGAAACGAGGGTCATGGGTCCAAGTTCAAGATGGAGGAGGAGGGAGGAGTAATATGGAGATTCAGAGAGCGGTATATCTTCACCATGGCAACCAGCGTGACTGTCAATCACATGCAGCCACAGTGTACGGTGCACATTTTGCCCCTCCCACATGTCGTGAAGTAACGGGGGTGTGCAGCATCTACTGAGGTGCACTGTGGGTCCGGTGGGTGAACAAGTGTGGGACTGCATGCACAGCCATCTCAGAGGAGGAGCTCCAGAAAAGCTGATCTTTGTTAACAAAATGGAAATTAAACGTTCTATTTAAAAAGATAAAATAAAATAAAATAAATAAAACTAAAAGGGTTCATGATATTTTGGGGGAAGGGGAGGGGGTGCAGCTTTCTTCTGATTCAATCCATCCTAAATATATTTGAGAAGTTTCCTTGCTGCTCTCCATCAACTCAATTGGAAGCACCAACATATTACATATTCTGATATTTTTCCACTAAAGTTAAAAACATATATATATATATAATATAAATCTATATACAAGCCATCACAGTTAGACTTTTAAATGGTGTTGTCTAATTATTGCCTGTTTTTCTTGTTTGTTTTTTTTTTTAGCAGACAGACGTGGCCTTGTTTCAATGTCGACGCCTCTCGGGTTTCTTTTAAAAAGGGGGCCACAGCGTGGACGGTGAGCTACACTGCAGGTCGGGGGTCGAGTCTACACACATACAGAAGAGAAGCGGTGAGGACTGCACACCGTGAGTACAGGAGGGACGAGCCACACAGGGTGTGAACGGGAAGGGACGCCGAGAGTAGAAAAATGAAAGGATCAGAAATGAAAAGAACTCAACAGAAGGCGGAACAGATGAGTGCGAGGCGGCCATGCTGCGTGGGCTTTATTTGCGTCTTGGTTTACTTGGTTGGAGGCGCTGCGGTGGTGTCTGCTGTGACTGCTGTGGGGCGTCGCCCGTTGTTATGGCAGCGCCCCCGCCACTCCCAGCGCTGCTGTCCTGATGGTGTTGCCATGTGGTGCTTTTGCCGGCGCGTGAAGCACCGTGCGAGCGAGAGTGTTGGATGTGTCCGTGGCTTTGGCTCTGGCCCTCGGACGGGGAAGGCTTCGATGTGCCGGGGCTACTGTGAGATTTCTCGATAGTGGGCACCTGCGTGTCTAGAACAATCAGATTCACCAAATTACCAAAGAGCTATTATTAGTAGTGTGATTATGGTTATTTTTATTGTTGATATTAACCATCTTTTATTAGACTTTTAGAACAACCGTAAAGGAGATGCTGGTTAGCGAGCGACTCCAACTGGCCAGAATGGTGACCGCCTCAGTTCCTTTAAATTTGATTCAAAATCAACTAGGAGAGGAGTCAAAGCCTTCCACAGCCATATCGGGGAGTCTAAGGCAAGGCCTCCGAGCTTGGGTGACCATGACAACCAAGAAAACAGACCATGGGAAAGCAAAAAGCATGGAGCTGAAGCTACAATGGGTGTTCAAAGGTATGCGGAAGGACGCGCTGATAAGAAAGCGCCGGTGGAAAGGGCTTGACGTTAAGAAGTAGAAGATAGAAGCAGTATCACAAAGAGAGAATGTCGCTTCCGAGATAGAAGATCGAACTGAGAGGAGAGAGACGGTGAAAAGGCAGAAGCATCCAGAGGGATTGTCAGGGAATGAAGGTGATCATGTCAAGCAGGTGAGATGAGTCCTCTGGTCCTACCCTTTGCTGGATCTGGAAAGATGCCGTGGCTCCGGCTCTTGATGACAGACGATTTGGGTGAATCCTGGTTGTTCACGGAGGAGCCGGTGGTTTTGGGGGACGAGTGCTGCGAGGAAGGTTTCGAGGAACTATGGCGGCCCTGGCCGGAGTGGGAGCGCCGATGGTGGTCCCCCTCACTCTGCGCCTTCAGGGGGAGCCACCGTGGGACGTTGTCCAGTTGGACGGTGTTGGACAGGTCGATGAGAACCTGGGGACAGACACAAGTTTGTGCTTCAAGGGCAAACAACCCCGATGAGGTCAAACTGGAACAGACGAATAGGGGTTTACCTCTCCGAGGAAATCATTGGAGGAACATTTGTCATAGTCCCACACGCTCACTTCCAGAGTCTTCTTCCTTAACTGAAGTGCGCGCACACACACACACACGTTAGTTTACATCAAAGGGTAAGATAGCTAGCCACAGGGCTAACTTTCATCTAAAGATTAGAAAAACAGCCTAGAGACGTTGCAAAAATTTTTTTAAAAATGTTTAGTGAGCAGATTCGCTCCCCCCGTTTTTATGTCGACTCATGCATCCAGCTGCAGTGAGCTAAATGCCAACACTCCCATAAACAAAGACAACATGCTAATAAAGTCTGGTTGCCTGGAATAAGACACCTGACCTGTGGGCCGTGTTGAATGTAACGTCGATGAATTCAACTATGAACATGTGACTGGGACTGCAAAGATTTCTCTTGTTGCCCCTGAGATGATTCAGGGACGTGTCAGTGTTCCTGGTGTGTCGGGCCACATACGGTACCTGTTCCAGGTGGATGTTCTTATAGATGACCGTCTGGTTCCACTCTGGGTTAAGGCTCTTGCCGGCGTGTTTGGACCTCCTCTTGTTTTCAGCACTGGAGGAACACATTACAAACACATACACGGGGGTCACTCACGAGACACGAAATCCCTGCTGTATGGTGGACCACCACAATGCGGGGAAAAAACAACTGGGAGGGGGCACGACGTGACAGTATAGGTGAGAGAATGAATGCGATGCACATTGTTTGGTCGCTAACACAATGTGGAGGTGTTGATGTATGGGCCTACGTGCATGGAAGTTGGGGTCCAATGCTGCAAAAAAGTCCATTTTGATCATCGTCATAAGAATGTCTTTGTCCAGCAGGTGACGAGATTCCAAAGATCTTACGTACACTGTTGTATTTTGGAGTGCCACCATCTGGACCATGACGTGCAAAGGATCAAATTGATAAATCACAACTGTCAAATGTCCATTTACAATCAAGAACTCGTGTCTTTCTAACCCGTTTGAGCTCGTTTTCCTCACTGGATGGATATTTTTTGCAGTGTTCAGGGTTTGATTAAAGATTCGATTATGACTCTTTGTCTCGAGAGGACAAGGACGGTCTATGTCAGAGTTAATGAGATGATTGGGACAGCAGAGGAGGAAATGGAAGTGTGGGTATTAGGGGCACAGTACAATGTCGGCCCTGAGGGATCTTAACCACAAAACAGGGACGAACTAAAGGGTGTCAAGTGCAATGTTAGGGGTCAAAGTACAATGGTTAGGCACAAATACACCAGGATATACCAGAAAAAAACAGTAATTAGCTGGTAAAAGTGTCAGAGATGGAGGTTAACACTGAGGGATCCCACTCCTCTAAGATGCAATGCAGACACTCAGCCTCAGTTATGAGACGACATCACCAGGAAATGCACAGTTACGGGGGTTAGTGCGACTGAACTAACTGACTTGACGGGAGTCCGATGAGTTTCTGGTACCATCACCAACCAAAGTTCAACCAAAACAAAGTGTCATAGTGGGCAAATCACATACCTGGCGTTCTGGACAACCATGACCTGACTGAGGGGGGTCCAGCATGCATTAAATATAGAGAACAACATACAGAAACAATAGTCAGAGGGAGGGTGGGGGGAGTAGTGGGGGTCAAAGTGTCTGTGGACAGTGGGTGTGTATGTGGGAGCGGGGTGGGGTTCTGATTTCAGTTGAGTTTGAGGTCGACAGGCTGAGGTAAGCTACAGCGGTGGACTGAGCTGCTTCTGAGCTTGTGATGAATTGCATGGCTGTGCGTGGAGACGGCTTTCAGCAGGTGTAACCATGGCAACCATCGTGGAGGTCTGTCACTCAGAGTTGAGCTGTTGAATAAGATTTTATGTCAAAGCGGGTGTTCACTTGTGTCGATTCCCCGGTGCCACTGTGCTAAGGACCGATGACGTGCACGCACGCACGCACGCACGCACTCACACACACACACACACACAATACACCCCTCCATCAAAAAACTGATGAACTCAGTATTGGAAGCTTTTCCTGCCTTCATCCTCCTATATATACTTATGACATTCCTGGTCTGTGTGTACAAACCCTGTAATACACCACTGTCACTGCAGAATGTCCATGTGGTTGCCAGGAGCAACTGAAAAGCCTCGGTATGGTTTTCAGTTGTTGCTCTGGGAGCTGCGAGCGAGCGTCCATGTGTACGCGCATGGAGCGCATATGCAAGTATGTACACGCATGAGCGAGCGTATGACTGTTCCCGTGACCACCTTCAGTACCGCTGGAGCGTCACGTCTAACCCTCTCCGCAACCGGTTTGCGTCTGACAAGCTGTGAGCGTAACGTCTGCAAACTTCACATCATAGCTTTGATGATTTAAACAACAACAAAAAAAAAAAACTCTTCAGGGAGGTCGTACTGTGGGAGAGTCAATTACACTGAGTGGAATTACAGTGAGAAGGGAGCTGTGAACGGTGAACTGGGAGGCGGGGGGGTCGTGTTACGAAGCAGAGAGCTATTGATTCGGATTTCAAACACACCTGAAGTAGAACAACCCTCAGCACTTATCAACCACACGTTATTTACAAATCGCCGGAGCCGTTCGGGGGCCGGCGGCTGCTGTGACAGTTCATGCACATCCAGTTCACACTGGATGTGCAGTTATTACTAAAAACAAAGAAAATACACTGGCTGCACACTGAAAGAGGTCATGCTGAGTGACAAATTGATTTTAGAAATGAATGGGGATTTCGGGCTGGTAATAAAGTGACTGTGTTTGCAGCCTCGAGTCACATGAGAACATCTAAAATTCTTCTCCTCTGTAACTGTGTGGGTTTCCCGCACTCACCCTCTCCCCGGTAGGAGATACACCTTAACAAAGGGGTCAGAGTAGCCGTTGTTGTCCCGCGGGGCGAGGTTTCTGGCCTGCAGGACGTGAACGATCAGGTTGCCCAGCTGCTTGTCGTAGTGGATTTGAAGCTGCGTGAAAAGAGAGCAGAATGGAAGGTCTTTGCCTTTTCTCCCGTTACAGCCAGTTAATTTTATTGTGAACCCACTCAGCTTGAATCACACCACACACCGACCTGGATCTCCCCAGAGATCGGGTGGGATGGCGTCTTGATTCCCTCTGCAGTCTGCAAGAGATGAGAGCAACATGCTTGAATGTCCAAGCATAAATCTGTAGGCGTGGATGTTCGGTACGTCCTGTTCTCTGCTGTATGAAACGCTCGAGGCTGTGAGCGCCCCGACTCACCTTGCTGCTGTGGCGCTTCTTGCCGACGGATGGTGATCCCGGCTGGCCGGGACTGGAGGTGGCTGACGTGGCGGCTGGCAGGCTGGTGCAAGAGCCGGAGGAGGGACCCTGCTGCTGTGACACCTTCTGGAGCTCAGCCGCCAGCTGCTTGGGGTCGACACCTGGAGACCTGGGAGGTCTGTCACCTAAAAGAAGATTGGTGGGGGGGGTCACACAAGAGCGTCACTCTAATCACAGTGAAATAAACATCTGAACCCCTCGGAGCACCACTGGTCCATGAATGGACACATGACAGACCAGTGCAAGTAGGTAACGTCTGACAAAGACTCAATGACCAAATAGGATGTGGGAGTCTCAGGATGCGGCACCTTTGCTTTGCTCCTGGAAATCCAGGTGCTGGGAACCTTCAGACTCATCCAGCATGTTGAGATCACTGAAAGACAAGAAGAGGAGGAATGTCTTTGTACAACCTCAAAACAGTGGAAAGGGGAGAGAACTGAGAAACTGAGTTAGGTTTTACATATATACATTCTCTGACCACTTTATTAGGTACACCTGAACCACTTTGCATTTACTTTACAACATTTAAAACGATACCAGTTGAAAACTGAACATTATCATCTTTAACAGTGGATTATCTGGCAGGGAGAGCGGTGCTCGTGATGAAGTGGGCGTGTGTTTGAAGTAGATTCAACGTGGGCTTCATGGAAACGATGGCAGTTCAGCAAACCGGGTCGAGTGCAGCCTGACGAAACCCAGGACGGGATGTCGTTTGTACTCACAGCCTGACACACACTTCTGCCTCATTGCACAAGTGCCCAACGAGTCCTTGCACCTCTTCGTAGGTTTTCCCCGTCAGGAGAACACCGTTCCACTCCAGGACCTGCATTCCTATGGAAATAAATGTAAGCAAAGACAGCGCATGCGCAGACAAGAGTGAGTCAATGTCAAAAGAAACATAATGATGAACTGACTGCAGTCGAGTGATTAGGGGTCACGGAAACAAAACAAAACAAACACAAGCTTTGGTTCTCGGGCTCAAACGTGCGTTTGACTGCAAGCCACAAGTGGCGTCAGCCGCCGCTGCGTCTGCAGCTGTGGCACAAAGCTGCTCGCTGGAAGAACAAACAGGGTGGAAATGAAACTGAACACTGGTGGTGTTCTACTCCTTCAAAGAAATATAAAGTGGAATCTACTTCAGCAGGACAGGTGTCTCAGAGGAGGAGGAGATCATTCATATCAAAGAGCCACACAGCACCGCAGACCACGCTGAGAAGACTTACACCGTCTGAAACAGCTCATCAGCAGGGTCCTCTGTTTGCGGCGATACTCTCGGACTGCATGTGTGAGCGACAGGGAAGCTGCTGTAGTTTACACCTCACATCATTCATTTACTTTTGCGGCTGCGAGAGCTGACTTTTGCACGGACTGGACGGACATGGTCATTCAGTGTGTGAACATTTCATTTTGTTGAACAGAAGCGACTGGAGAAGATGATGGTTCCCAGACACTTTATGTATATAACAGCCATGTCTAAGCCTTTGTATAAGTATATATGAGGCTTCACGACACGCTGAGATTATAGGTCAACTCAGGGGCAGAGGGTTATTCATCCATGCTTTAAATGTATATACGATCGTGAAACGATAAGAAAATTAAACAGAAATGTGCACATGCACTAAAATATATATACATACAAATGTACAGATTGGGTGAATAAATCAATGCTAAGTGTAATAAACTAATGCCAATTTCAAGTAAGTTATTGTTGATTATAATTTACTCATGTATTCAATGATACAACACCTCTTCTC
>JBBMJM010000003.1:4608791-4621556 GCA_037832705.1 Centriscus cristatus | reverse complement strand
GGGATACTTGGTGCATTTGATCCCATAGCGTCAGGCCCTTTGAGGGGGGATCACGACATTATCTCTATCTCCATGTAACAAATAATTACAGCCAAGATACACAGAAGCTGGTTACTCAAACATTATCGGCTCACTGGTTGGTCGAGACATCCAGAAGGTCAAGAACCCAGTGAATCTGCGGTCATCTTCATGGTCTCCAGAGCTAATCCTCAGAGCGTCACCTGGAAACACATATCCAGTCAACTGTTGGATGGATTTCTTCTTGCCTTCTCATCCTGTCACGTTATTAAGCAGATGCTACTGTGTGAATGTATTGACCTCAGTGCGTCTGGTTTTCTGTGTAACCAGGGGGTGTTCACCTTCAGTGCCATTGAGATGACCCCCCTCACTCTGGGCAAGTATGTGTACCCGATGTGGGGTCAAACGATCGGCTGGTTCATGGCTTTGTCCTCCATGATACTGATCCCCGGATACGCCATCGTCATGTTCTGCACCACGAAGGGAAGCATCAAACAGGTACACGCGGCTTTTCCCCATCCAAGCTAGGTGTTAGGACTGCTTCAGTGAGTAAAGGATGCTGTGCAGGGAGGCAGGAGGTTCTGTAGAAACAGAAAATATAAGAATGGCTTGGGACCAACGTGATTATCCTGGTTATACGTGGGAGGGGACATCATCATCATTTTACACATGGATCGGATTAGATTTGAATCAGGCAGCTCGTTTAATGCAGCAGACACATGGGTAGTTACAGACGTGGAGAGTTGTGAGAAAATAGGGTTAATTATTATTTCGATTTTATTTCACAAGTATCTGTATTTCTAAAAGCAGACAAATTCAAGAAATATTTTTAATACTATTAGTATTTTGACTCTGACACACAACACATCATATTGTCATCATTTATACTACCACTAGAGGGTTGTATAGGGATTTAATCTGCTGCCTGCAATATAACCGTCTTGGAAAAAAAAAAAAAAAGTTGACGATGTTGGTCGTGTCGTTCTTCTTGTTCAGCGCTGGCGGAGAATGACGACTGCCCAGGAGGATGAAAGGCCGTCAGGGAACAAAGAATTCACACACACAGCGAGCACCGGCGAAGCTCCAGTGTAGCCAAGTTGAACACTGAAATATGACAGTCAGAATCAAATGTTGTACAGTATTTTTGTACGTTTGTCCTCCATTCAAGTCAAGTAGAGAGACATGTTCTTAATTGTGATCTCACTGTGAATTGTTCATTTATTACATTGTGTCTCACTCAACATTGTTGCATTGAATAATCACATTGGGGATTAGAATGGTTCATTGACCCAAAAGTGACATTTAAATTGTTGACGGTTCTGAATATTACACTTCACTCCCTGTCTGTATATAGAAACATACTTGAAATGTTTGTTGTTTTTGAAACAATTCAGCTATGAAATAAAACGGTGAAACTGTTAAACTGAAAAACTACAACGCAAATGTGTTGAAGGTTGTATAGAATATTTAAGATAAGTTGTTTATTTAATTCCACTTTGAGATGCTTGATGTTGTTATTCCAAAGACATTTTGTTTTTTGCAACAAATGAGAAAAGTACGAGACATAAAGACTTTATTTATAGCCTTTTTTAATGAAAAAGTTAACATTTTATAATGAAGTCCGGGATAAGAAAGAACAAAAATTGATCGAACAATCACATCCAGGTAATATATAATTAATATATGT
Organism: Centriscus cristatus; assembly: GCA_037832705.1. Taxonomy (NCBI): domain Eukaryota; kingdom Metazoa; phylum Chordata; class Actinopteri; order Syngnathiformes; family Centriscidae; genus Centriscus; species Centriscus cristatus. The sequence continues at coordinate 4,619,851 of JBBMJM010000003.1, read as the reverse complement.
GTAATACGTTTTTGTCCACTTCCAATGATTTAACTACAATGCTGTAGCATCTACTCATCAAAGTTATTAAACTCCTGAAATTTCAAACAGATGTGGATAAAGCTATTTCTTTTTTTCCTTTGTTTCATAGGCAATTCCTCTGAAAGTGTCTTAATATTCAGCCCATGTGTTTGATCACCTGTGTTTCCTGCTCTTCTTCCTGCCTCACCTGTGTCTCATCAGCTCATTAGTTTTCCTTTTCTCACATGGACCAATCAGCTCCCTGCGTTCCCTCTCATGTGGCTCGTTGTCCCGCCCCAGTTTGTATTTAAATCCCGTGTTTCACCCTCCTTCGGGTGCTCTGGTTTGATGTGTGTTTGTTCATGTATTTTTTTTTTTGTTTTTTGTTTTAATAAATAGGATTATTGCTGTGCGGGTCCCTTGTACTCCTGGTGGTTTTCCAATTTGCGAGTTTTCATTGTACTTGTTTGTTTTACTCCTGGCTCTCCCTCCCTCCTTCTGCTTCTTGTGCGACAACCAGAGCCTCAGCCCGACGTGTCGGCTGCCACCCTGGGGACGAGGCTTTGAGTTCACGGAGAATGAATAAAACCACAAAAGCAACAGCGCTGAATTGACTTGAATCATCTTTAATAGCATGTTGATATACTGCAAAGACAGGTAGAGGAATTCACAGCTAACTGAGGGAAAGTGATCAGTGACACTCGCCGTTCCTCTGAACTTTTTTTTTTTTTTTTTTTTTTGAATAGTTTGAGCAAACAGTGTTGAAATCCCAGACAGGATCAATATGTCATTCACAAAGCAGTGCACTTGTATGGGAGAGCCCTTGGTTTCAGTTTTTCCTCTGAAAGTTTGTCACGACTGCACTTCTGCGATACGCTGGACTCTCAGATTGCTACATTAGATTCCTATCAGACACAAAGCCGTGACGTTCAGCGCCTCATTTTCAAGCATCTCCCAGAATGCTTCAACACATTGTCAGCTGAGGGAGAAAAAAAAAAACATCCAGAAACATCGGGTGATGACAGAAAGGAAAAGCTCTGGGTTTGAAATTCCCTTAAAATAACGTGAGAGGGGTGGCGGTCACATTAACTTCTCTCTTTCAGCGTAACAATTTCTCTGGAAAGTTCCATTTGTGTGCTCACTGCAAATTCAATCATGCACAAAAAAAATACTTGGGGAATAAATGTTTAGTTTTTCTCCAATACACAATCTGATCTCATGCATGAGCAAAAAAAACATCCCTTTATATTTGAATTGAAAACCATAAATACAAAGCAGCTGTCTTCAGCAGTCATATAATCCTCAGTATTGAATAGAAAATAGTTTAGAAAGGATCGTTCTTTTTTTTTTTTTTTTTTTTACGCTTCAAAAGTTATTTATGGCCATTAGAAATATTAAAGGAACCCGAGTGGGTCTTAGCAGTGGCTAAGTTGAACAGGATCTGCCGGTCGGATCTGTCGAGGGAAAGTTGTGAAGCTGCTGTGAAGTCACGCGCACGCACGCCCATCGTCTCTGCCAACTGGCAGCGACCTCTGACCTTCAACGAGGTGAAAGTGTCAGCGAGGGAAAAAAAACCAAAAAAAAAAAGGACAATAGAGATGAGACAGAGACGTCCCTGCAGCGGAGGTCTCTATCTCAGGTGGGGGTCGGATATCGGTATCAACAGTTAACTGTACATCTGTTCCCTCGGCGTGGGTAAACGACACACACCGTCTCTTCCACAGCAGTTGGCGACCTATCCGAGGATGACGGATGTGTGACAAAACATTTTTGAAGGGGGCTAAAGGGAGCCTGCTTGTCCTTTCTGGCATGTGATATTTACAATCTATGCTCGGGTGACAGACCATCAGATAATGAATGCGATTCTCCCCCATTCTTATTTAAAGCAGGCGAGCGAGCGAGCAGCAGCACAAACAATACCATTGATGCATCCGCGATACAAGCTGCAAGGGTTGTGAGGGGACGGACGTAAAAAAAAAAAATAAAAAAAAAGAGACAACCGGGGTCTTGGCATGTTAGATTGATACCTCTTGGAGCAGAGACATTTTCATGGAAGTGATTCCCTGAAAAAAAGCGTTTGATGAACACATGGCAGCACAGTGAACACGCGCCGCTTTTGGAAAAAAGTCCCAGCAGCTCCGATGACGAACACTTCAGACAGAGAGAGAGAGAACAGTTTTACCTCCAGAAAAATGTGGCAAGAACTTCCTGGGTGAACGATATCTAAAATGACGGGAAACTAAGACAATCCTGTCATGTTTTTTTTTTTCTTTTCTTTTTTCTGGAGGATGTTACACGATGTTACACGCTCAATGTTTTTTTTCTTATGATAGAGAGCCACGACACCAGGAGCAGCTTTTTTTTTTTTCTTTTCTTTTTTTTCTCAAGCGATGGCTCTCCATCAAATAGACCAGCAACAGGGCGACAACAATTGATGAAACATCAGTTCTTGTGTTCCATGAGGGAGAAGCGTGAATGGATTTTTATTTATTTCTTTTTTCTTTTTCTTCTATCCCTAGCGGAGAGTCAAGTGCAAAGAAGTCAATGTTTAGCGGAGGCTCACGCAGTTTGGCACACGTTGTCAATGGAAGTTGGCGTGGTGTGTGTGTGTGGGGGTGTGTGTTTGTGTGTGGGGGGTCAAAGTCTAAAGCTCAAGTCTCCGTCCATCAGCGGGGACAATCCAAAGTGTTGCAGGGATTCACATATTCCTGTGGTTGGTTTGACGCTACAAGGAAACCACCCTCTTTTTTTCTTTTTTTCTAAACTGACAAAAGTTATAGAAATTTGTTGAAACTTGAAAATGATATTTCAAAATACATTTGGAGTAAATCTAATATAAGCAGTTTATTTCTCCATATCTTTTTTGTTAATTTTCCTAAATATATGCATATAATGTGATTTATTTTTTTTTCATTATAGCTCTTTCATCTGTATGTATATATGTACATTATGTACTGTTAAATATTTAGACAAAGGGGCGGGTTCAATGTGAGTCGGGGGGGAGGAGCCCACATGTATTTACACCATGCTCCGAGAGCCACTTGGGGTCCGATGTAGACTGAGGCGCGGGTCGGGGGGGATGTACTGGTGTGGGTGGTTGTAGGGCGGAGGCGGGGGAGGCAGCGGGGGCTGATGGCCGTCGTTGCCTTGCGAGCTGTCCGGCGGCGAGCGCACCGGGGTGGACATGGCCGACTGACTGAGCTGGTGGTGGTGGTAGTGGTGATGCTGGTAGTGGTGGTGCGTGGGCGTTTGGCTGAGGAAGGCCTCCATGCGTCCGTGGCCGCTGTTGTCGAGCATGATGACCTTGACGATCTGCTGACACTGGATGAGGGTCTCGGGCCGCAGGTCCGCCACGCTGACGGCGGACTGCTGCTGGTGCTGCTGGAGGTACGGGTGGTGGGCGGGGGTGCTGGCCGCTGATTGCAGCTGTTGCGGTGGAGGCGCCGGCCCTTGGGTTAACCCGTGGGGCACCTGCTGGAAAAGCAGCTCCCCGCGGTGGTTAAGAAGGGCAGCGCTCTCGGGACTCGGAGCCGTGCTGCTGGTGAGCTGGTACGTCTGAAGCCTGTTGTGAATTGACACCTAGTTTAGAAAACAGCCAAGAGAACAGCATCAAATGTTATAAAACTGGTTCCTCCTCTACAATCCGTCAAGCCCTCTTTTTTGGGGGGTGGGTGGGTGGGGTGTTGGTGATACACAGCACACACACAAGGCATGCGTGGGGGCTTAGGTGTTCGGGGTCAGTGGAGGTATCACTCCCCTCCCTCCACCCCCACAGCTACAGTGATTGGATGCTGGGAACACCAGTGTGTGACTGGGGCCGGGGGGGTTGGTGGGGAGGTGAGGGAGGGGGTGACTGGAAACAGGATTAGAGTATTGGTGCGACGCTACAAAGAAGGGGGCCCGGTGGTTCCAAAGGGGACACTGAGGGCCCCTGTGTCTCCTTTCCAAACCACTGTGTGGCACTATGGTAACAACCGACAAGGGGATACTCAGGGTGGGTGGGCGGACGGGGCACCCAGAACATTTACGAAGAAGAGGGAGCAGTGGAAGAAGAGGAGGAGATTAGGTGAGCAGACCGACAACCACAGACGTCCACAGGCAACACGCACCAGAATATCACATTGACACCATTTCCTTCTCTTGTCTCTTCTTTATTCACTCTTGTCACATGACAATCTGCTCTGTTTCTCACTCTCGTGCAGAAAAAGCTGAAATAAAGCTCTGAAATGCACATGTATGTGACCACCACATTCTACTTCCATTTTCAAGCCCGAGTTTGTTTGCAAAACTAGACTAAACCCCTGAGAGGCTCTGTGCATGTAACTCCTCATGTCAAAGTAGGAGAGTTTCTGCAGCATACGTTGCCATGGCGATGTATCTGGCTAAGAAATGAAACACTTTTGTGCCACAGAAATCCCAGGAGGGGTTAAACCTTAGGTGGCTGCTTCGCTTCTGTGTCGTTGTACAGGCCGCTGGTTTCCAGGATAAATGTCTTTCGACAGCTCCCCAACAGCCGCTGACATTTACTGTCGGCTGCAGAGCAGAGGGAGCAACGTCTGGGGAAGGTGGCTCAGACAAGCATGAAGACTGACCTGAGGTGCAAACAGGAGTGAAAATACAGAGGGGAAGCATTCCGCACGACCGCCGCAACACATGAAATCCACTTTGGGAGTGAAATTTGTGGAAACCTAACTCTTTTTTTATTCTTGTTTTAACGTATGAATTTGATGATTAGCCGCCGTTGTAAGTAAATTCTGAATATTATAAAATAATACTCAGTGAATGTGCGTGACTGTAGCCCCGCACTCCTCAGAAAGCTTCAGAAAAGGTCATCTGATGCATATAGGATGGTAATAGTTTCCCCTAAAGGTCTGGCAAAGGGCAGAGCAGAGACGACTCCGGGTCAAGTGACTGTTAAATTTATTCGCCAACACGCTGCAGTGTTCGTTAAGGTCTCTGTGTTGAATGCGGTTACAGTCACATAAATATGCATTTCAAACACGTCCCCAGACCTGAGCTATTTCTTACTGCTTTTCTTTTGCCCTTTCCTTCCTCAATGACCCAAAACTATGTCTGACAGTCAGTCAAAGCGCCCAGTCGGGTGTATTTTACTGAGTACAGGGCGTGAGGACCATCTTTAATGTCTCACTTCTTTGAGTTGGGATAACTAATGCGCCAGCAGCCGTGCACTCACCCACGTTTTTTCTTGACGCTCCTGGTGCTAAAGATAAGACGGGTCCTGATCTCATCCTATCTCATCCTTCCTTCGGTAATGACTCACTGCTCTGGTTTGCAGACTTACCTGATATGGGGGAAGTGAACCTATCACTAACCACTCACCTCTACTGCATTGTGTCCACTTCTGTCGTCCACTTCCTGGTTGCCTGGATCAGAAGAAAACGGAGAGAAAAGTAGTAAAATAATATAGAATTAAAAACATGTATACATTTTTCACTTTATAACACGAGTGACGCCGTCAGCCTTTTTCTTTTTTTCTTTTTTTTTTTTTCACAGGCTGTTTTCCAGTTGAGCAGTTTCTAAAAACAGCAGCAACTTAATCGCTGACAAGGTCACCCACAGGGAAGGAAACGTGCGCGTGCACACTCGTACCCACCTGATGGGGAGCCCTGTTTGCCCCGCAGCTCGAGCTGTGTACCGTTGCTCTTTATTGAGTGAGCCTTGGCTCCCTGCTGCTTTTCCAGCTCCCCTGTAGCGAGCAGAGGACAGACATGATTATCATCATCGTGATCACGATGTGGAAAGAAAAAAAAACAAAAAAACACACAAAAGCATACAGACAGGTAGAAGACGACGGCTGGGAGCAACAACTACGACTGACCAGCAGGACACAGAAACTTCATCTCTCCAATTCAACGTCACGGTCAACGGTAACTGCATGTCATCCTGAGACCTCCGATTTACCAGGTAGATAAAAGCAGGACTGGAAATATAAGCTGTGTTTGCTATCACACACGTCCTAATGTTTCATTTGTATCCGTGTGTTTTTGCCTGAACAACCGTTGTCTGTTTCTTGCCGTTCTTCTGTCGGATCCTGCATGTCTCCATATGCTGCCGCCTCCTATCCCCCGGGCTGCTGGCCCCTCCCTCTCTGCAGATGCGTCAAGTCCCTACAGGGACGCTCTGTTTAATTCTCAGTGACAGTACGGCCAAACAGCACGATGAATACATCCGACTCTAGGGCGCCGTCACAGGGACGTGAAGATTCAAACAGTATCAATGTTTGTCAAGAGACTTCGCAGTCATTGACCTGCCAACCCTCATCGATCTTGGGGCTAAGGTGACTAACTCGCCAACCTGTGTAAAGGTGGGAGGGGTTTAATCAACTGTTGCTTTGGAAGATGAATGGTTTCCCTTTAAAAGACACGTACATTCAATGCGTATCTGTTCCATCTCTGACACCTCGGCGATCGATTCCTTCAGATCTTCAACAAACTTCAGCAGCTCTTCAGCACTTTGGGCACAGAAGTTCAGTACTTGTTTCTTATCGGAGCCAAATGGTGAAAGGATGGTGATGCCATGAGGGTAGTCTGAAGGGCACAAAGCATGTCCATTAGTACTGTTATGACAAGAAATTATTTTTCAATGGTAATAGCCGTGTTCTCCTTTCTGTTTTCTTTTCTTTTTTTTTTTAAAGCAAAATATTGTATTCTGACTATGCTTGAAATGTTTCAAGCCATTAATATTGGAGCAGCAAACATGATATCATTAAAAAAAAAGAAAAGCTACACCAGCGCTTTAGCTGGTCAAATATTCATGACTGGCGTCTGCAGTAGAGACGCGGTGACTTACATTCGTTTTCAAACAGGTGGAACTGCATCCCAAGGAGGCCCATGGCTTTGCAGAACGTGTAGGCTGCTGTACTCTTCTTCTTTGGACAAAGCTTCAGGATCTGTGAATGAACCAAGAACAATGTACCAACCAATGTATTCTATCATTCAAAATACATTTAAAATGTGTTTAAAAAATCCATTAAAAGTGGCACCACGGCAGGTTTAGACCCTGGATAGACAGAGACAGAGACAGTTGAGTCTTTTTCTGTATCCCCGTGGGGCAGAATTCACTCTGGCTGGGTGCATTAACCCGTACATCACACTGACACTTTAAACACTCCACGACACATTCAAGCTGCTAAAACACGGCCAAATTCAAAGGAAAGTCCCGATCGCTTTCATTGTGTAGGTAAATTTCTCAAAGATAATTTCTTCCCCCAGTTTCAAAGCTGTCAGGAATAAGTGTCTCGCTGGAATATATCGCTCCCATTTCGTGCCAAATGACCAGACTTCTGCGGGGCATAACGTCATCGGCCTCTTCTGCAGTCTCTTACCTTCCTTTCCTACAGTTAGAAATGACTTTATTCTTTGATGGGGTAAAAAAAAAGGAACAATTCAGTATTTATAGGTAAATAACTAATGTGGCTTCGAATGAGCGTAACGTTCATACCAACATCGAACCTTTGATAATTCCCCCCACACTGCATGACCATGTGCTGTCGAGACAGAAAGTTTTATCACTAGTCCTTGAAGAAACTCTTGAAGGACTAGGGGAGCAAATCTCGGTTCCAGGTTCCCAGCGGACTGCTGCTGCTATCTACTGCTGCAGGAAATGGCCAGAGAGGACGCAGTTATGAAACAACCCAATGACAGGGAATCTTCAGAAACGGTGCACGGCAGAAGTACAAGACGGCGCATCGCGGCTGTCAAAACAAAATAAGCGGCTTTAAAGCTTGATCGTGTGGAGCAGACACAACCGTTTAAGGGGTTTAAACCGTTGGCAGGCAGAGAAACAGTAAATATGGATAAAGAGAACATATCAGTTGTTATACAGCATCTTTCCCGGTTCTCATGAATTAATGTGGTTTACCACAACGAGATCGTTGAAGAGGAACACTTCTCGCTGGTGTGCCGCTTGCTTTTGGGCCTTGTTGACGTCTGTCACCTCGAAAAGCCGACTACAGCAAACCAGTCTTCTGTGAGGGACGGAAAGGACCTGCGAAACAACACACATAAGACCCGTGGAGGAAGCCCCACAGAATGACCCCGGGCACTTCCTGTCCCCAGCTTGAGAAGTGCAATCGATGATGATGATAAATGACATGGGTCATGTGGAGGATTTTTGCCCAGTGCAGTTGTGTCTGGACGCCTGGCTGTTCCCGTTGGACTAAGTCCTTTCCCCCCCCCCCGTTTAAGCAGATTACCCTCCAAAAATGTGCGGTGCCTTTTGGAGAGTGATCTAATCATATATTTGCCCCCGCCTCACGTCTCTCGTCTGGCTTTTTGTGCTGGACGCCCACAGAAATCCAAACAGCGCTCACCTTCCCCCCTCCACGACAAACACAGAGCCAAGTGTGCCTTTTCTCTGCATTTCCAATTGGTAATTCCCTCCGCCGTCTGTTGACCATTTGCAGTGGAAGAACACACACAGCTTCTGTCGCTCGCTTTCATCACTGCGGGCAGCTCAGCCCGTCCAGCCCATCCTCTATTCACGCTCCATCCGATATCAGGGGCATGTAAAGCCATCTTTAGTATGACTTTCCCTCTCTGCGTTCCAATGAAACACAGCTGTTACATGATGGGATTATTCCAAAGCTCGTGTATGATGGGGGGGAAAAAAACAACAAAACAAAACAGAATCCGATACGAAGGAACAATCGAAGAGGGAAAAGTAAGTATTAAGTATTTTGTTATATGGCTTTAATCAAGCCATCAAATATTCATGCAGACCATTGTAGAAACCCATTACAAGACGCATTGTCCTCCTGAAGCATAAGAAATTAAAACCCACAATACAGGCGCTCGGATACCTGCTGTGATCGTTATATATGTATAAAGAAGAAACTTTATCTATTTCATGGCAGACGGCTCCTGTGGGCAGCAATAGTCCCTTCCTGTCTCAATGATCCATCATTTTGGCGATGACAACGCTCCCTCTGTCATCCTATGGCCACTCATCCATCACAGACACACTTAAAGACACACACACACACACACACACACACACACAGATACGGACGCAGCGATCCGTTCAGCGTCTGTTTCAATGTCATTCTGAAAGTCAGCAGGATATAACAGATATTAACTTTTAATTCATTTCAAATTGAACTTCCTCAGAAGCTTTTAGAAGGGTCGATAAAAAAAAAAAAAAAGGTAACTTTCCTTCATGTGATTCAAGTCCTAATGGTCCTGAATGTTCAAGTCAGTGGAAAGTTATTTTAAAATATCACAATCTATATATTTTATTGCCGTGTCTGTCGGTAATGCGTCCAGACTTCCACGTGAATCAGCATCAGTGTGAATGCTGAATTATAAAGACAAATACTTCTCTCCGACCTGCAAAGTTTGAAAATATCAAACTTTTCTCACGAGAGACAATGGACACACGTGTCAGCGTTGGTGCATCGTCCTGAGCACACCTTCTGATAAAGGTCCGGTGCTAGCAGTGGCTAATGAAGCATCGCACTGGAGAGATGACCTGAGGTGATCGTCCCCATTTTAATGGCTGATGGACGTTCTCAGCTGACACTACTGTAGTTTAGAGCTAATGACGAGTCCTTGAAAGAGAGGGAGTGAGTTGGCATTGGGGTTGGGGGAAAAGCGCGTGCAGCCCCAGGTTTGTGAAGTCCTAAAACGTGCCCTCGTCCTCCTGTGGACCACAGGAAAACTCAAGCGTGTGTGTAATTTCCTGTACAGACACACAAACACACCGTTTGGTGGGCTGCTCATTAGCCCTAATATACAGCCCCTTCCCGTCATTATGAATCTCTGAACACATGACTCCTGTGTCCATCCACCCCCCGTTGATACCCAACACCGGGATTATTGGTGTAATTTGACTGGTTAATTCTGTCCAAAACCCACAACTTATCAACTGTGTCTTCGTCCAGTTGGAGTCTCTGTTCTCACTTTAAGCTACTAGCGGAGGATCTACCTGTTCATTGGTGCAAACGTATGACGGGAACACGCGTGTCCTTACTGTTTTCATGCCGACGATGGACTGCTCGACCTTGGACACGTAGGTCACGTGGTCTTCATTGGAGCGCAGCTCTCTCTGTTGTATTCTTTCATAGATCCCGACCACCATGTCTCTGGGGATGTCCGCTCCGTCGTCCACACCTGAGAAGTCATCAGGCTGATTAGGAAAAACCTAGAATACATTCTCAGACCAAGTCTTATGCTGAGCAGAAAGGAGCACACACAGGCCAGGGAGTGTCTCACTCTCCTCCTCTGTCCTTCATTTGACTTCTTGGCTTTCACTGTGCGTTAAGTAATGACGGACGCCCGCTCGAATGCAGGTTAATTAGAAAGTGGAAGGTTCAGCACCCGGCTCCGCTCAGGAGGGATTCTCAGTCTGGAGCACGGTTCAGTTCAGGGCTGTGGCAGGTGGAGGTCGAGCTGCACGGCGTTAGGATGAAATGTTGCTGGTGAGATGCACGCCATGGCTTTGGCACCCTGTGTGGGTGGAATCCTTTTTTTTTTTTTAAACCCACTGATTGCAGTGGGTTTGCTGTGATTGCTGTGCATCACATTTTGTTTTCATCATCTCTGAGTGTTGAATTGTCACAACGTTCCATGAGGACGCGCTGTGACTAATGCCTTAATTGATTTCTGCGGGGTTAGAGAATGTACGTTGACCTGCGCGGGAGTCGCTCTGACAACAGCGACCTTGTTTCATTGGCACAATTAATGTTCTGCTGTTCTACTGTATTTACCATTGATTACTGGTGAAATTGGATTTCACCACTGTCCATTAGCTCAGAGAACGAATAGCCATTAAAAGACGCTTTGGGAAGAAGGCAGAATTATAAAGAAGGACAGAAACAGACATCATCACAATCTAAGTGGGGTTCCACCAAAATAAGAGTGAACTTAAAAAAAAAAAAAAGAGGAAAAAGAGCAAAAGACAAGCCAAAGCATGCGTGCCAGAGAAGCATATTTTAATTTCTATAAGATGCTGAAATTGATTCTTCAACTTAATCTAATTGTGTGGAACAGTCCTTGACTATATTAGTGCGCTGCATCGATCCCAGACTGACGATGGCGCTC
>JBBMJM010000003.1:4588433-4603850 GCA_037832705.1 Centriscus cristatus | reverse complement strand
GTGTGTCAAACTTCCAGGCTGGTGTCATAAACATGAGAATGACTGGATTTCAAATCCGTTGTTTTTACATGGTGACAGTAATACTCCTACAGACGTTGTAAAGAATTCATGTCACTACATGGAAACTACAAATATTTGATTTGTTTTAAATAGTGAACGATCATTTTGGCAAAGGTCAACTTATCCTTCCTTGTTCCCCATCTGTTCCCCATCTGGACTTCACAGTTTATAATTATGTGCTGGGTCATTAAGCGCCGAGGACACAACGTTAACACAGATGAGGTTCGTGCGTGCACATTCCGTCATGTACACGAATGCGCAGTTTACTGCCGAGCCACGTCATCCTCTTGAGGCGTTCCAGCTCCTCCGTTCCTAACCGTGTTCTTCCCTGACGTTTAGATACACTCTCTCCTCTGTACTTTTCCCCGTATAATTCAACTACTGACAGTGTGGAAGGGAGAAGTCGTGCATACGGAAAGCTGCTTCCTCCCGTTGCTCCGAGGTCCGTGCGGAGGGTCTGGTACCAGCTCCCCTGTGTGAACGCAGTGTCCTTGACAGACACACACGCGCCTCACATAATGGAATCATTGTTATTCTACCCACACTCTGGATGGAAACTTTATCAAGTGGTTTTCCTCTCAACCTTTCTGACCCTCAACATTTCAGCGGCTGTTTCAGTCCCTCGTGCTCCTGGACTTTATTTCCATCTCTCTCTGTTCCATTGCTCTTATTTTAGTGCAAACTTTGCCCTGATTTACTGTCTACCACCTTCTCTGACTACCTCCCCGCTAACGCAAGTCAAGCCAACTTAGAAAGTAGATTAGACTGAGTTTTTTGGCCACACAATCAAGCTTTAGCCCGAAGCAAATAGGCCTTTTTAAGATGCGAAGGATACAACGAGGCAGGTATTAAAGGGAGGATATGAACTGGTGGAACTAATAAGCCTCAAGCTTGATTGCCCTCGCTCCCTCACTCCCTTCCTCGTTGATATATCTGTCTACCCTTGGAGTCGAGTCAGCTTACCTTTAAAGGTGTTTGATCAGGGGAATGAGAGCATGGGATCGCAAATAGGCAGAAAAGGCCACGAAACCTGTCATCTTCCAAACACACCGCTAGAAAGCACCTGGTGCTCAAGTCTGGGCACTTTCATTAAAAAGTAATTAAACGGGTACAGTTCTTAACACCTCAAAAGACACGACCTTTCTGAGGTGGTCTGAGCAACCAAAGACTGCAGCCAATCAGAGCCCACCACTCCGTCTGTGAGGGGGTCACTATTTGGCATGATTGTTTCAGAGACAATCTGGTTTTCAGACGTTGTCTGGAAGGGGAGGTTCTTGACGCTCAGCGAGCAGGTGGAAGGAGCCATCTGCCTTCATCCAAACCAACGGGGACGGGCTGCTGGCGCCGAACTCACCATATGTCAAACATCGCACTTTACCTTGTCTCCTCTCTGCCCCGAAGCAGGGCCACGCTGTTGGCCATGAACATACATCAGATGTTCAGCTCCTGACTTCATGTATTCAAGTTGAGTAAAAAAAAAAAATTGTAAAAATTGCCCAAAATGTAAGGCAATTAGTTTTAATTTCATTCTCGACATTTTGTTTTGAATTTCCCTCGTTTGCCGCAATCTGGTGATCGTTCCCTCCCCTTCACTGGCTGCACACAGCCCATATTCCTCCTCTTGTTTTCAGCGTCACGCTGCAGTATTGAGTCAAAGTTAATCGGCTTTATTGTGCACTTTTATTGCGCTGCAGAGTTTGGCAGCGAGAGGAAAGATTATGTGTGTTTATGCGCCCCGATCTTCGGAATTTGTTTGAGGAAGCTTAATTGGCATTATCTTACCAAAAATCTTGTCGTGACTTTGCTCCCTGGCGAACATGATGTATTCTCACAGACTTTGAGAAACAAGGAGAGTTTTCACAGAAACGGTGACAAGGGCAAAACCTGCCTGGGTTGAAATGTTACAGGAAAAAAAAACAAAAAGATGTTGGTTCACAAAGCACGAAAGGAACTTTTAATTACTTCCATGCCTTGCAGCTGAGTGTGAAATATGGGCTTTGTGGATTGTTGCCAATATTTTCACTTTTCATGGATTCCAACTACTTGTTACTATGTCTGAGACTGGGTCAAGTCCATTATTGGAATATGTGGCGCGTTCACGTCCTTATGCTGTAAGTCAAATGTGCTTTCCTCCCCGTGTGCTGCCCTCTTTGCAAGGTTTTAGCCATTGCAGCGACATAATTGAATACAAACTATAGTCATATAGTAATAAAATGTTCATGCATGGTAAATCCGCTTAAAAGGATCTTTTCGGTTGCAAGATTCAGTTCAGTCTGCTGTCACCATGACGATACTTTTTCTTATTTTTAGATGTTCCCTATCGCTCGCTGCCATGTATCCACCTTGCACCTGTCTGAATCACGTCCTGGGAAGTTTTATCTTGGTTTGACTTTGTCGCTCTTCGCTTGGCAGCAGTGAGCTGAATTCATGACAACTAAGAGCGTTACAACGGGCAAACAAACAAGACAGAAGACATTTTTTGTACTTTGTGCAGCTGCCGAGGACAAAAAACAATTAGACGAGAAATGCATTTTTTTTTTAAGTGGGGCTTTTAGACGCAGGTTGAGCAGAGAAATCTTGCAAAGTGAATGGTGCTGGAGACAAACATAATTACAATAAAATGATTGTATTTAATGGTCCGATTAGTGGGCTGGCTTTTTCACAAGTAGATGTCTGTCTACTCCAAAAATACTATAAAAGTTCATCTGCAATGTGTTAATGGGAACCAACATCATCTAACTACAGCTGCTGCAATCTACAAACACCTGACATCTCCGCCCGGTTGGCATCCACGAATGAGCTGCTACCGTTTAAACGGCAATCGTGTCATTCCGGAGCGGAACGCTTGGCAGACGGAGCAACGTGAGCCGCTGCAGGCAGAGCCAAGCAGCCGATTGTTTGCTTCAGCCTGTAGTTAGCGACGTCTGGTGTCGTTTGTCATTCAGTCTCTAAATTCCCCTCCTGATTCAGTCCTCACGAATCGATGTCTTAATATTTCATCCTGACACCTGAGCTTGGGAATCATTCTATTTGTCACCTTTGACAGAAAGTCCTTTTTTCTTCCAAAAGCCTACGTACATATGATCCTAATCTTGCTTTTTGTGACCAAAGGAAGAGGAAGAAGAACAAAGTAAATCAGGGTGAAGGAGGAAAAAAACAATGGCGCAGTGGTTACTCACACATTGAAGAGGTTGAGGCCGATGCGGTAGAGGCGTTTTCGCATGACGTCGGTGGATAGCGTGGGAGACTTGCAGCTGGCGGGGTTTTCACAGTGATAGCGTGGCAGGCTGAGGATCATGGCCTGAAGCGCCTCCTTGGACGAGGCCTCAGAAGTGGAGCGTGCCTCTGTGGATGTGCTGCTGCTGCTCATCTGCTCCGAGCTGTTGTCTGCCGTCTCCGAACTACTCCGGTTGACCTCCAGCGGCTCCACCGCAGGAGAACTCCCTACTGCTACTGTCTCGTGTGGTGGAGCGGTCTGAGGGGGCTTTGTTGGGGGTTCTATCACCAGCAGGACCTCCTCTGGGCTTTCGGCCATTTTATCCAGAGGGGTTAATGGCGGTTGCTCCTCCACCTCGAGCTCTTCTTCACTCGGAGGTGGAGCGGGAAAGTCATCGTCTTGATCGTCTCCTTCTATGTCTAACACAGGTGGTGGTGGGGGCTCTTGCGGTGGTGGTGGGGGATTTATTGGTTGCGCTAGGGCCACTGGTGTGGGTGGGGTAGGTTCCTGTGGGGGCTGAGGGGGAATGAAAGCTGGGGTGGAGTTTGTTGTCGTGGAAGTGGTTGTGAACGTGGTGGCAGCGTCTTCCTGCTGAACACAGCCGCCGAGTGACACAGACGTGGACGATTCCATGACTGAGGACGAAACATGGAAATTCTGGCTGTCGATCTGCACGGTCACATCCCGGAAGGCCATCATCAGCTTGCTTGCGCTTCTCGACAGGTCACTCGGGTCCACTGAGCCTTGATGGTTTTTGGACTCTGCCACACCCCCTCCCTCCCCAACACCTCCTACGCCAGCAGTGAAGGAGTCTGCACTGAACTGATACGTGCCGCCTTCTTGCAGCGTGCACATGGTCTTCAGGCTCCAGTTACTGAGTGCATCGTCGATGGACTTTGCCAGCGACTGGACCTGCTCAGTAAACGAATCCTCTAGGTCGGTCAGAGTGCTACCGACTGTGGTGGGTAGCGACGGAGAGCGCACCAGTGGGATGCCTGCCAGGTTGCAGCCTTCTGCCAGGGCCCGTTCAGCTGAGAAACCCTCCGTGTTTTGCACACGGACCTTGCGCAAGGAGATGCGCCGCGGCAGCCGACTCTCCAGTAGAGAGTTGCGGATCTTCTCAAAGTTCTTGCTGAGCTGGTACTGGCGGAAGGCAGTCTGGATCTTGCAGGCAGCGCGGCGGGAGATGAGGTGGCCGCCGTATTTGTGCTCTAGCATTTCGATCTAGAAAAAAAAAGAGGGATAGAAAAGGGAAATAATGAACAGATGAATATCATGAGGGGTGAAGTTTCAGAATCTTTTATACATTTTAAAGCTGGAGAAGTAAACAATTAAACATACAGACAAACACAGACAAGAAAATAATACCCAAGTACTTGTGTCATTACCAGAGTTTGAATGCATGTTTTAACACCGTCTTGTCTCTGCGGAGCCCTGATGATGAATAGTGTATGTAAGCTGAACAGCAGCCTGAAGACAGTCACGTCGAAAAGGATATCACATGAACATGAAAAGGAACGAGACACATTTGGCAGGTGAAGAGATGAATGGAAATCCAAGGAGACAACAGACTCCACCGTCCATTTTTGAGTGGCAGAACATAAATATCTCAGCGCCACATGATTCATGTCCTCAGACTGGATCGTCTATTGTTCGTCACAGACACACACTCGTATGCGGAATCTAACAGTTTAAATAGGGGAATCGCTGACTCACGACATCTGGACAAACTGTTAATTTCCTCACCAAACCAAACTCATAATCTCTGGCGGTTCCACAGGGAGCCGCTGCGCACCACTCACGTCGGTCTGAAACTGAACAAGTCATTAATCTTGTCTGTGAAAAATTGCTCAAATGCTGTGGGAAATAGATAGAGATGTAATAGAGTCGTCCTCAGCTTGCACCAGACTCGAAACCCAAATGAAACCTCTTTGCGTTTCCCAGAACAATCAGGGTGTGCGTATCTTTGGAAATGCCCAGAAAGGGCTCTTATCGGCGGCGTGCAGTGTAGATCTTTTGAAATCTGCCTCATTCAGACTAAATCAATGGTTCTAATTCTGTTTCTGTTCTAATTTTGTCGAGGGCACGGCTGAAGAGGAGGATTTTTGCCTTTGAAGTATCATATGCTGCTAGGGGATATATTTAAAACATGCATTAGAAAAAAAATAAACGTATGGGCGAAAGCGCTGAATGAGCAAATGCTTTTTCCTTGCACCACATTATTCACAAAGGTATGTTGAGTTTCATTGTTATACACGTAAATAGCTGTGAGACCGTGAATTAAAAAAACAAACACCCAAAAAAAAAAGTTTGTTTTTTTTTCCTTCCTCAAGACGCAGTCCCTCACACTGTCATTGGACTGATGGAAGCACACGCAAAGCTCTTTAGAAAAGGGGAATGACACTGGAAATCCATCTCATCTCCTCCATTTACATTTCACTGCAGAGCCTCCGAGCAAAGAGCGACACAACGGGAATGTCAAGATGTTTTTGGAAACGGACGCGAAAGTTCTTCTGTAAATGACATCGCTGTCATCTGCTGCCGACTTGTTGAACTCTGAATATTCATGACGCTATTCTGTATTGTTCTCTGACTGTGCGCTGTTAAAATGGCAAGGTTATCACCAGTCTACCAGTCGGTACATCTCTGTTTTTTTATCTTTCCATTTGTAAATTAGGTAGTAACCTCTTACTTCAAAACGTGTTTCTTATCAAATCAAATTTGGAGAAAGTTGCGCTGCAGAGGAGTCCTTGGACGTGGAAGAGGGTCATCAGCGTGGTTGCGTTTGATTAAATGCGACAGTCAAGCTTGTTTGTTTTGCCTTCTGTGTAAGCCAGGTCAGGAATGATGAATAAAGCATTTGGGTCACGTTGCTTTCTTTAGAGAGTCTATCTGATACACATGGAAAAAAAACAGCCAACAGGATTAGCTGGAACATGGAGGATGGAGGGAGAATGGAGGAGGTAAAGGTACAAATCTGGGAACCTCGGATGGCGCCGACCTGCTCATACAAGTCTGGTGGAAAAGGGGGATGATGGAGAGAACGCAGGAGATGAATGGATGAACAGAGCCAGTGAAGACACGAGACGAGAGAGAAGGTGAGATGAATGAGGAGATGTTGAGGCCGATGACTGCACAGAGAGGGTCCCATTTGCTGACTCAGCTCTACTTCTGATGGACAGATTCAATTGAGACGCAGTGGTTTGAGGGAGATGATGACACAGGGTCTCTCAATTGATTTTTGAGGGGCCGATGATGTTCCCATTCCAGTGAAGGGGAAACAATCCAGTGTGTGTGTGTTGGTTGTGGTCTGGGCCATGTAGTTGGAGTTGGGTGTGTTTGTAAGAATCTTCTGCGTTGTCCACCAGGTGAATAGTCCTATAACAATACTAGTTTCAGGAAAATGTTCTTTGTGGGGGAAAAAATGTAATTGGAGTTTTCTTTTGTGCACAAACGCGTCGTTTTCTGCAGCAGCCTGTGTCAGCGAAAAGGTCAAATACGATTCAGATGTTGAAGAATCCCCCCCCCCACACACACACACACACACACACACACAAACACACACACCTCTCTGGTATTGGTCATGAACGTGCCAGAAATGACTCAGTGCATGAACACAAGTAAAACTGCAGTTTATCAGGTCGCCACAGAAACCAGGGGCAACATGCAGAGTCGTGATTATTAGCTCTCATGCTCATGCACAATATCTTACAGCACAGAAACATCTGCATGATTAATGAGATGATTATATAACAGCAAATCTGGGACGCAACTAATGCTCGACTGTGTTACCGAATGAAGATGATGATGATAACATACGACTTGATGTCACCAGGAGACAGTGATCTGTTGTGATCTGAGGCGTCCTCGTTCGCCCAAAAGGTCAGTGACTGATTCAGTCGGAGGACAATCGTCGTTTGAGTGAAAACAAGTAACAACTAATATCTAATATCTAATTTTAATATTTGCACTGGAGCATTTAAAAGCAATTCAGAGTGAATGCAAATGGTCCGATTTTACTTTTCATTGGTATGCTTAGAAATCATTTTGTGGATATTACAAATGTTTTGTTTGCCCTGAGTCGCGGTGTCCCCCTGACATCTGACCGATTGTTGTCTTTCTTTCCACTTTCTATCTTTTCTATGATGAAGCTAGTGAGCACAAACAGAGGCCAATTTATAAGAAGCACAGAAACGTGACCCCCTTCAGTGAGATATAGCATCACCTCATCTTCCCATCAAACGAATCACTTGTTGCTGTAGAAACACAAACTAGTTGGACTGAGGGTTTAACGAGATTCAAAGGAAAATCTAATTTCAAATGGTCTGAGAAACATAGCTAACGTCAGCTTGCATTGTGTTTGTAACGTAACACAACAAAGAGCTCTCCTGCAGGATTGGAAGCTACAAAGATTACGAAGATGCAGAGTCAAGTTGGTTTATGAATCAACACAAGGTGACATGAGGTTCTTCCACAGCAATCAAGATGTTCCACTGCAGATCCAATTCCCCCGACATTGATTTTTTTTTACGTCCATCAATCCCCAGCACACCCGGCTGAACGGACAGAAGATCAATCAAAGTGATCTTCAGCATCGTTGACAGGAAGGCAGAGTCGGGGACGAGTTGCACATGTGACATTAAAGGAGTGAGAAGGGAGGAGAGAGCCGGGTGAAGATTGGAAAGAAAAAAAAAAAAAAAAAGCCTTGAATCTCAAACAAGGAACTGCTGAGTGAGGAAACTGGTGAGAATGTAGCTGACAGAGAATGGAGTGGAGTGGAGCAGCCTTTTTTATTCTTCTTTTTGTCAATGTATTTCATTTCTTCTCCAAATTGTCACCTTTGACCCTTCATTCAGCAAACTTTATACGCTAATTATACACGATGCCCAAATATTTCAACTAAATTAACCTGCTAAATATGGCAGATTTTTTACATGTTTTACATTACAGCTTTTATTTTAATAGTGTATGTACGCTTGTATTTCAAAGTCATGAGCAAACTGAACTTTATGGATCTAATTGTGGTGCTTAAACTACCAGCTCACCAGGTCGGCCTCTTCCTTTACCTGGCTGGAGATCAACACTGACCGACGTGGAATGACAACTGACAAATGGATGGTGAACGACAAGATGAAGTCCTTGAAATGGACATGACGTCTGTGATTTCAGAGTCCCTGACGAGACAAACAAACACGAGAGCGTGGGAAGCACATGTAACAAAGACAGTCACAGTTCACGGACATTTCAGCATCAGAAACTCCAGACGAAATGTGTTTGAGTCGCCGGGATGTAACAGATCGCGTGGTTTTTATTCTCCATGGAAAAGAAAAGCACCAGAGAAAAAAACACAAATGAATCATTTTCCATTCATGCAGGTACAATCGCATGTTGTTTCATTTGTTTTACATCGTCTTCAAATTACCAGAACATGTGCGTTTGCATGTGGTTTTTTTGCCAAATAACCCAATATACCAGAGTCACGTCACCACACAGCAGTAAAACACCTGTTGCTCCACAAAACCAAGAGTCGACGATGATGGAATGACGCCATGGTGCTGACAGTGGTGGTTTATGACGATGATGACGACGAAGCACGGTACCGACAGGGGACGAAATGTCACATGAGGTGTCGTGAATGTCCAACATCTGCTCTCCTCAGAGTGAGACGCAAACATCGTCAGTGAGTCGGACCAGAGAAAATACAGACAAGCCAATGGGACCACACCCCGCCCACACCAACCCCCACCTCCAGCCATCCCAGACACAGCCCTACCTGCTTGTTTTTGAGGTCAAGCGAGAGCTCATAGTCGGAGGTGGCAGAGCCGGCCCCGTTCCGCTGCACCCTCAAGGGCGAGGCGGTGTGGTGCAGACTGGCTCTCCTCCCTGTCCCACCTCCTTTTGCCGTTCCACCTTCCTCGTCCTCTTCTTCCTGTGCTGCCTCCTCCTCCCGTCGCTCAGCCTCTATCTCCTCTTCTTCCTCTTCCTGCTTCCTCTGTGGCCCCTCGTCTTCTGTCTTGTGCGCCTCTTCTCCCCCCACTGTGTGATCGTCCCCTCTGCCGGGCGACTGGTCTTCCTGTGCTGTTCGCTCAATCGGAGCAGAGTCGCCCTGGAGCTGAGGCTCGAGCTCCGGCGGGGTCCGGGGTTCGGGTTCCGGCTGTGGTTCTGGTTGGGGCTCGGGTTGTGGTTGGGGCTCAGAATGCGGCTGTGGAGGTTGAGCCTGTGGCTGAATGTCTTCCTGCTGTTGCTGCGGCTGTACCTGGGCCTCACTCTGCAGCTCCCCCTCTCCTCCCTTCCCTTCCTCCCCCACTGACGCGTCTGGAGAAAGGTCATCGCTGCAGAAAGGAGGAGAAAATGCAGAGTGAGGTTGCTGCTGCTGCATCCGTGGTGACCTCTTCTCCAGGCTGCATGGGTCAGCGGTAAGACGGTGACCCCTGTTTTTACTACCGACTGTGCGCGGGGTAGGCTCATCTGTCTACCGGCTCTGTCGTCGGTCTGGGCACTTGACAAAGAATGAAAACGGGGGGAAATATACAGCAAAGAAGAGCTGAAAACACCCACAGTGACAAAACTTCAATGACACAGAGCAGTCGCTGGAGGAGGAAATGGGAGGATAGCCAATATTGACACACACACACACACACACACACACACACACACACACACACACACACACACACATTGGGGACAGTCATGCAGCTAATACAAATGTCCTCGGGATCATCTGTGTGTGTGAATAACTGTGTGGGAGTGGGAGTGGGGGAGGTGACATCTTATTGCAGCTACACAGACAAGACAAGGTTTTCATCTTGGACCTGATTCAGACCAAACTATTTTCTATTTCTTTTGTCCCACCAGAATGAGGGAATTTTGATTTCCATCACTCGACCTCTCCACTCCACGCGGCTGTATCTCTGCGGATGAAGGTATGCATCCATTAAATATGAGTCCGTCCCTGCAGTGCAGTCTTTTTTTAGATAAGAGCAAAATGTCCATACATCTTTCAGACACCCGTAATGGAAAATACGTTGCAGCATGAAAACGTCCACGCGCCATCAAGTAGTAAGCTTAGTTTGAAGGATCGGCACTAATTGGCTGGAACTACTCTGATTTCTTATTTGTTGGGAGGAAACAAGGCGTCAAACGCCTCCTACGACAGCACAGAGGTGCTTGTGGAAGTCCACGGTCTCTAGGTTGTATTGATTCATACGCTTAAAGAATGAGGAGATTTTCCTGGCAGAGTTGTGGATTCCAGTCAGGTTCACAGGCGTTGACAGCAGGTGTGTTATCATCCAGGAAAGTTATTACCAAGATTAAGATGAGACCTTTTCCCTTCAATTGGATATGCTGATAAAACTTCAAGGCGTCATGAGCAGAAAATCAGACAGGCGTATGCAGAGTGCTACAAAATAAAACTAAACCTCAACAGAAATAAATCGGTGTTTGCCACGGCGCAGCTGAGCCATGGGCGACACGGTGGTCCAGTGGCTATAGCGAGAAGGTTCCTTCCATCTCCAAAGGAACGCTGAGTTTCACTGGAAACGTAACTGGAGCAAGCAGGAGAAGAAGAAGTCTGTATACCTGTGTGTGTGTGTGATTTTGAAAACTGTAAATCTATAGATTTCCTGTAGTAGTACACGGTGTATTTTGTGCGTACACAATCTTAAATCTGAGGGGGGAAAAAAACAAAACATCCGGACAGATTAGTGTGTCTCAAAGAGCCATCTGCTCTCCTCTCCCACACAGGCAGCTCACGTTTCATTCTCATCACACATGGCAGCACATAAGCTTCAGGAAGAAGTATCTGTGATGGGCTATAGCCGCCTGCGCTACGTCTAAAATAGATATTGTATGAGCAATGAATAATGGATCAAGAAATAGTCTGCTGCTGCTTCATCACTCAGCTGCAGGTGAGTCTTTTTTTTTTTTCTCCAGCGGAAAAATAGACCTGCCTGGAAAAACAGAGGAGTTCTTTCAGAAAAGACAGTCGCACTCTTCCATCGCGCCGCCATTGTTGAGCATCTAAATGATGTGTGGCCGCAATAGGC
This sequence comes from Centriscus cristatus, assembly GCA_037832705.1. NCBI lineage: Eukaryota > Metazoa > Chordata > Actinopteri > Syngnathiformes > Centriscidae > Centriscus > Centriscus cristatus. The sequence goes on along the minus strand of JBBMJM010000003.1, from coordinate 4,592,528 downwards.
CGCTGCATTTACACCAAATGTTGAGAGTGTCAGAGAAGGATCGTTTGGGGAGGATTTTTGTAGAAAGTGTCCGTCTGTCCCATAGTTAACAGACCCTTTACCTTCCCCTCAAACTCTCAGTCTGACAGCGACTCATCCTCGTTTCTTTCATCTATTTTGTCAAGCAGCCAGTCACCGCCTGTCCTCCATCTCTCTCTCTCTCACACACACACACACACACACACACACTTTGTCATCCACAAGGGAAGATTGAGTGGCTTCAGGTGTCAATGTGGCCGATGAGGTGCAGACAGTTCCCGGGTTGATGCAGCAGTGCCGGAGACTCATAAACGCGGTGGCCTCTGTGCTTCCAGAATATAATAACAGTGTCGGCCCGTGTCTGCGTCCTCAGCCGTGGATCGCTACCAAGCTGGTGCACAAGTTTCATACGAGTCCCTGTGTTGCAGTTGCAGTTTGCCTTTATAATGGGGTTTTAAAACAGGCCTGGACGTTTCTTTTCTTTTTTTTTTTTTCTTTTGGAGCTCTTTTTATGCCAGGAAACCTTCAATCAGCTTTGGCATCAACGGCAAATTTTTTGTAGATTTCTTCCTGAGACAAGAGGCAAAGAATCCCTTTACTCGTTTGTCTCCGCTGTGATTGGTCGTAGCTCTATCCAGCTGCGTGCTGGGGCATTTTGTCAATGCACCCGTTGGTGCCGTCCTTTGAGGTGTTGCCGGTAAACTCCATCTTTCTCGCGGTAGAACGTGGTATTGTTGCCACCTATCATTCCGTTGGCATTTATGAACGCACAGAGAGACTGAAACAGTCACTTCCTGTGCTGATCTCAGCCAGCCGCCTCATGCAGGAGCGTCACTAATTATTTTTACTTCAGCACGATCTCATTATCTGCGGGCGGGCGGGCGACTTTGACTTTCATTGACCTTGACTGCTGTTTGGCAAGACAAGACATTAGCCCACGTGACCGGCGGGTTCAGGGGGTCCTATCCTCTGGTGGGCCGCAGCCGAAGACATGCTGAAGAATGCGTTATGTGAGGAAACTGGCATGAACCGAAGTCACAGCAAACGAGATCCCCGAAGATCCTGCTCTCGATTTTGATGGCAGTCTAATTTATATTGAAATCTTTGTTGCGAGTAAGCATTCATGTCACTTCCTGTTTCATATCTCAAAGTCACCGGGGAGTCAGTCGCTGTGTCTCTTACACTAAATCGCTCTCTTCCTCTAAAACTTTCTTGTCACAACTCCCCCCGTGGAGAATGAATCATCTCATCAGGCTGAACAACAAGGGCAGCCTGGAGAGTAGGAGCTTCTGCATAAATAAGCATATTTCTCCCTCTGATGCATGGCGAGGATAATGTATGGAGTAAATTTGCTGAATGTATCATCCAAGAATATTTGAAAAATTCTCCGCAAGCTGGAAAAAAGACTGAGTGTCCTATGAACAGAAAAGATAATGACTGCAGTGGAAAACATCAGGAGCTCTGTTTATGTGTAATTACACCCCGTTTTTAAGGGTCAGTTTCCGCCCAAGGGATTAAATCCACAACCAAGATTCTAGAAGACGTCATCTGACAATGGCGTCTGCTGAACGTCCAAACAGGTTCACAACAAAGACGGAGAGGAGATAAGGGTGCTGACAGAGAGACAAATGTCACCGCTGCTCCTCCTCTCCAGAACGTAAATCACCGTCATTGCAGTTCATTCACTGCAGTTCAATCAGTTGAGTGATTGATGGTGAATCCCACCACCTCTTTATTAGTGTGGGACCTAAGACGATGTTCACCTGCTTTTATGTTGTCTTTGTGTGACGGACGTCTGCAGGAGGAGGTGGAAAGAGACACTTAGGGAGTAAATGAACAATGGGCCGTACTGATTTTACACACGGCTGTGGAGAATGTCCCAACCAGTGGAGGAAAAAAAAAGGATATTCCTTCCTGGATTCAGAATCTAAACACTACCAGAACAGTACGGTTCTAAAAGTCTCATTAGTTCTCACTGGGTGTGGTTGAGGTCTGATGACTTCAAATGTACTGTATCTTATATATCTGGTAAAGATACAAGATAAGATACACCTTTATTTGTCTCACATTGGAGAAAAAACAACAACAGTAATAGTAATATAAAAAACGTTTATAACTTAGCTTATTAACAAGAATCAATTGAAATAAGAAAAAAATAAATTAAATAAAATAAAGAAAAAAAATTACAAATCTGACCTGACTGTACACAGTACAGGATGTTATAAACAGTGTACATTCAGTAATATTCAATAAATAGAATTAGAATAGAATACAGGGAGTAGGAATCAAGTGTCTAGGAGTAAAACACCACGTAATATTGTCTTTGAGTCTTCTCTTCCATCATTCAGGTCAAACACCCACATCTGCACCACTACGGCCCCTGCATGCGTCGGCCCTTTGTTTGTTTTATAGAACACAATAAGGACATTTCACAAGCTTTCTGCAGATTCTGTAACTCTCCAGAGAGCCATCAGCACATTCTCTGCCCTCTCCGCAGTAGTTATATATATATATATATATATATATATATATATGGCCGTGACATGTTTAAACCATGAGATAGACTCTTTGTGAAACAAGAGGTTCACATTAGCTGTGCTGGTTGAGTGCAGCTCATCAGCAGCTATTGGAGGCATCTGAGACGTTTCCCTCAGCTGCTGTCAATCAGTCGCTCACAGGTTTTAAAAGGCCTGATCAGTTTGTCACACGTGTCTGGAGAGTCAACGCCGTCAGTTTGTGCTCTCCCCCCCGCTCTCTGTGTGTGTGTGTGTGTGTTGTCTTTGATTTAAACTGTTAAGAGGGATTCTGCTTTCCACCAGACTCTGTTATCACGTTGTTGACTCCAGCTTGACTCCCAACTCTGTTGTTTTGTGTCAGAACGTCAATCATTTTGATAGAATTGCCGGCTTTGGGGGATTACGTTCCCACAAACACCTCCAATGGGGCCCCGTTCTTTGTTTCTATATTAGTTCCACCGTTTCTCGTCTCCAAGTCCTCCTCCTATCCTCCGTGTTTTGTTCAGGAAACCATTCCGACACATGTAGAACCTTATTACGATTCACCTTGAGTCGACATGCTGTGATACATAGGTCGCGGAATCCTAGTTGACCTCGCATCGTGTGATAAATCAAGAACTGGTGGATTGCTTATCGAAATGCCAATCAATACTGTGCCTGCATGCGGGACCCCATAGCTCATGAATGACAAGTGGGAGGGAAATAAAACAAGCAGGCCATACGTTTTTGTTTTTTTTTCTACATGACCCGCTCACACTAAGCAGATGGTCAACGTCAAGCTCTCTAGGAAAGACGTGGGGGTCTTTTATAGCCGGCCGGTGATGGTGGTGTCACAGGGCGAGCAGGTTGAGATGAAACCACATCACATGACTCAGCCGGGATGGTTTTCTTGCTTCCTGCTGCACGAGTGTCGGTTTTCTTTCTTGTGTTGGATTATCCGATTGAGCCAGGATATTCATCCCTGAAGGGCTGAGAGACAAACAGCTGTACAGATGCAGCTACCGCTGTTACTGCAGGCGTTCAGTGCAATGTCAATGAAACACCCCTCCAACTACAACAACGCGCGGGGCAGGAAAACAAGGTTGCGCTCGTGAAATATGCAAGACAGTGTTTCAAATTGAATCTCTTCAAAAGCTGTTGCCCTAGGATGTGGGTAAAGTGGAGTGGGAGGACGAGCGAGGCAGCAGCGGTGGAAATTGCAGCGTAGATAAATGGTTGACGAGTAAATACAGTCAAGGACACGCAGGATTTTACAACGCCTGACAAAACCTACGTCAGTGTCCCCTGAATGTCACAGACGGTTGTAGATTTTTTTTTTTTTTTCCCTCATTGCGCGGACATGTGCGAGTCAGACTTCTTTGAATGTCCCTGTGATGAATCCTCTGTCTTATCTACATGAACATGTGTTTCCGTCTGACGTCCACCTGCCTCCGTAAACCTCAGCGTGTCTACGACGTGAAGCCCCTCTCCTCCCTCGGTCACGGCGGCTTCATATTCACATCTTGCCGCACATGGGAAACACAGTGCGTTTGTATCCCTCGTGACAAATACAACCTTTTTG
>JBBMJM010000003.1:4559599-4572757 GCA_037832705.1 Centriscus cristatus | reverse complement strand
AAGGGAGGAGCAGAGCTGCACATTTTCCATCTGTCATGAAAGTGGAGGAGCTCATTATCTCAGAGTGCTGTCGACTGAGCTGACCTGAAAAGACAAGGAGAGTGTGTGTGTGTGTGTGTGTGTGTGTGTGTAGGTTTGAGGAAAGGTACCTAGAGTATTAATGTGTCCCGGTTGTACCTGTCTGAGCCATTAAGTCCATACATTCCATTACAGTCCATGTGTGAAAAGGACGATTGTACTTCTGATTGCGTGTGCACGTCAACCCGAAAGGTTCATCAGGCACATGTGTTTTTAGAGTGAAGCGCAAGTTTAGGTAACAAGGCATCTAGCTTTCTTCAACAACGTAGTCATCGTCACCAAACAACAAACTCCAAACACAAACATTTCGCTCCAACCACGACACAAGTTGACAAGAACCGGACGTGTTCGCCGAACCCTTCTCAGAGGGACCATTGTGGTTTAATAGTCTTTATTTCTCTGTCTTTCTCTTTCACGTTTGCTGTCTGTTCTGGGTTCAGCATCTGTTCTGAGTTTTTTCCAGATGAGCCACTGCAGCTAACCGTCATCCGTTATGAGAGATCCTTGACCTCAGCATTGTTTAATGGAGAAAACAGCAGCAATAAAGAGGAATAGAGATGAGAGGCTGTAATGTCTCCACAGTTTCTATGCTGTAGCTTTGTCATGCACGTGGTTATTATCAAGTGTCCTCATTTGTCCCAGGAGGAACGTTTTCCCCTCCTGCAGTCAGATTTGACATTGGTCCTTTGTTTGGAAATCCACCGAGCGCACCTTGTTATGAACCTAAACGATTCCCAAAGGTTGAGGATATTAAAGAGCTTTCTCTGTACCCTTGATCCTCCCCGGGGTTTAATGTCCCTGGGTTGAGATCAGCTTGTCAATTTGGGGCTGTGCTTGAGGGCACAGCCGAAGCAGCGGCGCTGATACAGGAGGGCAGACACAATCGAAAATAGAAGGGAGGGAGGATATCGCCACAGCAGGGAGAGCAGGACGAGCTGGTAAAATAAATCTGGAAGGACCTCGCAGATTGGTAATAAACCCCAGTAGAGCTATGGCAGGAATATCTACAGTCAGCGATGCTGCTTCGGATTCAATCAGAACCTCTGAATCCAAGGTCTGACCAAACAAATTGTCCCTAAGGGTGAATCTTTCAGCAGACTTTACCACTTGTGCCTTTGCTGGAATTAACCTGCCTCCCACCTTCATCCGTGATGATTGATTTCAAGGTCTGACTGCAAACCTGTCCAAACTCTGAGTGGCGACACAATCTGCTCTCTACGGCCATTTCATAATTTGTAGTTTGACAAACTGGAAACCACAGAGGGCAGAGATGATTACCGGCTGCATCCTTGTCACGTCCCCGGCCTTGAAGCTGCGGAGAGGCGGATGTGTCGTACGGGGCTCCTGAACACGGACCGTGAGCTGTTCAATGCCAGCTAACAATTTCAGTGTTTGAGTCTTCATCCGTTTTTATTTAAATATGCCCTCATGTGCTGGTTTTCGGTTTTCCAGGAGCCGCATCTGACATATTGTGAGATTTTGTCCGATTTTATTTTTAACAAAAATCCTGACTAATTGTGTACATAACGAAAGTCAATGGCAAAGTCAGCTTTATTGACAATTCCACAATATGTACAGAGCACACACACACACACACACACACACACATTTGTAATGTATTTTTTTTAATGTTCCACAAAACTGACTTTGCAAACAGGAAGTGAAATATTTCCGTGAGAACATTCTCTTTCAGTTCCTCAGCCTGCAGATCCCTGATGCGACCTTGTCTTCTCGGTCTGTTACCTAATCAATTGTTTTACAACGCCAAACAGATGTAAAAGTCTCCACTATCTTTCGTTCATTATATTTTCCACTTATTAAATTGTTTCCTTCCTCGCAATAAACCCGCCGTCCCTTTTCCAAATGACACCGTGTGGACGCTCGGTCAGCGGACTGGGAAATTATCAACTAGGTCCGATGCTGCTGCAGAGTGTTTGGCCCGTTTTCAAGTTATAAAACCCCACAGAGCAAAGGTGGCACAGCAGCCAAGGGCAAAGTATTATCTCTCTCCGACAGTGTGTCTATTGTACTTCGACTCCCCAGCAGTTGTCAGAACACCTTCATATTACGATGTACTGCTGGCGTGTGTGGAGGAGACAAAAAAAAACAACAACAAAAAAGAATCAATTAAATGAATATCTCTTCCGAAAAGATGAGAGCACAAGAATGACTAACTGAGTCTCTCCGCCGGCTAAATTGACTGCACATACTTGACCTTGTCAGCTCGCGCTCAAGCCGCAGCGGAGTGAGACATCAGCGCATCCACCAGAAGTTCCTCTCCCGAAGAGACACTGGCTATACGAACCCTTCGACTGTCACTGAATAATGTGTGTGTGTGGGTGTGTGTGTGGGTGGTGGTCTAGATTAAGCCTAACAGCTAAATAAACTTGTACTAATACAGTACGTTGATAAGCCTTTAAAAGCTCAGGCTTTATCGTCATCACTTACGAAGCAGTCAAATCTACAATAAGCAAAGATGTCTCGGCTGCAGCGTAATACGTCTGCTTAAGTTTCAGTCTTCCATGTGCTCGAGTCGTGTGTCGAGTGTGTAAAAGGTTAAACCCAATCACTATAGAAATGTATTCTACCCCCAACTGACCAGACGGCTGCGGTCTGTCCTCGGCTGACCTAGTTCACTCTGTGCATAATATCTGTGTGCTCCAGTTGCTGGAGGGAGGGCGATGCCTCTAGTATGTGAGGCGAGAGATATGTGACCAAACACCGTGAACTCATTCAACTTTCTGAAGCTCATCTAACCAACAAAGACCCATGAAGGAGCCATTAGACCTGAGTCAGCTCGGACCAAAGCGCCTCTGTACTGGACGCAGTCGACCCTGTGATGGTGCTCTGTGTGTAAAGTTGAAGGATCATCAGAGTTTACGTCAAAGGGGACGTTAATATCGGTGCAAAGTTTGTGTGGTCATCAGTATGGTAGATGAAGGGATGAACACTGGCAGATCACGAGGGTCATGCAGGGGTCATGTGACGCAGTCCGTGCAATTTTTTTCCAGAAGAAGAAACTGGACTGGCCAGAAACTGAATTGGCCATCACGTTTTTAAGAGGACTTGACCATCGATCATCGATCACCCTACTAGTCAGCTGCCACTCTTGGGAATAGTACCGGGGCAGACAGTAGAGCCACGTTACAACCAATGTTGTGGAGTAACTAGTTACTTGTAATTTAGACAAGTCATCAAAAAGTACTTGTGATTAGTGACATTACTTTTACATTCCAGATTTTAAACAGGGCGACTTAAATTCCAACCAGTCCCAAAACTATATACGACAAATCAGTGTAAAATGCTCGACTTCACTATAAAATAATCGGATGACTTGACTCACCGATAAAACACGAGATCGCTGTCTGAGTCGTAGCTTCGCCCTAAAGTGGACATGACGCCAACAGCAGCGAGTCGTAGTCATCAGTGTGACTCGGCAATGTTTCCGTGGATGAAGTCAGCTGGGCTGCGTTGGGGTTTGATGGTGTTGGCGGCAGTGACTGAAAGCAAACGGGTGGATGTTGGAGAGCAAACCCGGCTCACGTCGGGTTGAGTCAGTCTGCTGACCGGCACCGGTATAAACGGTCGTTTGTAAAAGCTTTGGATGACGTAGCTGGCAGGAATAACTGCTTTGCTTCCTGGTCTTTCTGGCTGAAAATGAACTACTGACCCTCGCAAACACACAACACCTCACACTCGGTCAGTGGTAGAATCTCCACTTCCTGCCGTGCACTGCCCCCGAGGGTTACTGGACCTCCACATTCCACCCCCTCAGCACTTAGTCCAGCCGCTCCGTCCGTGTCAGGGCATGAGGGGCTCGTCAGCGCGTATGTCCGACAGTGATACCGCTTCGTGGTAACAAGTCAACACTACAAGCACAGCACGATGAGCCGTGGCACTGTCTCAGTAATGATGTGAACTTCCTCTCCGTCATTCCGACAGCAGCTTGTCGTGGTGATATCGTATTCCCTCGCAGTGTTTGTGGATAGGTGGGAAACGGGTAAGCGTAGACCCGCAGGACGATTTGAGAAGGGTGAGGAGTGAATGCATTTCGTCTGTCTTGCTTTTGAAACTCTGAGTGTTCCAATGCGAACGGAAGCGGCAGCAGTCCACCGCGCATCTCCAGTTTGTCTGACTGCGCCCAAATATTGTCGTTTGGTATTCCGACTGCTGCACGCGGTGCCAAGCTGCTAACAGACGACTGTGGAGGCATCAGGAGCCGTCTCACTGACACTTTCACTCGTTCTCCGGAAGGTCTGGGGATACAAACCTCGATCCCTGGATGGACGCACAGCCTCCGGCCTATTTAAACATCCTGCATGCGTTTTATAATATCGTCCCCGTATCGTCCACCTGCGCTTTACATGCAAGCAGCAGAAACACACTGCAAAGAGGAAGCATGAGTCTGTCATGTGTCAGTAGAGCTTTTAAAACCCGCTGTTCCTCTCTGCCTCCACTTCTCTGTTGTGCAGGCCAGCTGGCGCTCACTCCCATCCCATCCCGTCGCTTCCTAAGCTCCATAGTTGCTCGTCTCAGTCGTGACCCTTCTATTTATTCCTGATGAAATGCGGTGATGCTGCGCCGTTGTGGACTAAACTATCTGCTAGATGACAACACAAAGTGTGCTGCTGCTTGGGAGTTAACACGGAATTTGTTTTATACGCTCGACACCTTCTCAACAAGCCAGTTGTGCCAGCGGAGCAGCGCGGCGGCCCACAGCACACATGTGGTTGTGTTTGGCAGCGTCCAGCTGTGAATGTGTGGACCTGTGCTGAAAGAGGAGTACACATGTTTGTGCAACAGTCTCTCCCCCCTAGAATCAGTCAAACATTTCTTTCAGGGGCACCACCGTGATGTTTGTTTGAGTGGCTGCTTAGTTGACTCGCAGCACTTAACCCGGACCTCTCCACAGGCCAGACATAAAGCCACAATTCAGAGAGGAATTTTAAAGGAGGGAGTTTATAAATGTAGTCAGATGGGATAAGTAACTCCATAAACAACTGGAGACATTTCTAATGATCAGCTATAAGGAAGCTTGTACTCATGCGCTATATTACATAAAATAAGTAAAACGATATGTAATATTTCAGTCAATATGATAAACTGTGGTTTTACATCAAGCCTAATTGTGAGTGTACTGGTGTTATGTTATATATGTTATTACAATACTATTATGTTATTACATTGTTATTTTTGGTAGAATCATGTTATTGTGCTGTCTCAGTACAGTTTTTTTGTACTCGGCACTCACATTTCAATCGTGTAAAAATGAACTTCATAATTGTGCTTCCTCATTGTTGTTTTACTTGGCATCACAACCTTAGGACATGAACGACGAGAAGATGTCACAAGTAACGATCACCTCGATCTTGAGAGTTCAATCGATGGATCGCTGTCATTTTCCACTTGATGATTAAAAAATTACACCTGGTGGAAAAATAAGTGGAGAAATAATCACTCCTGACACATTCCCACCAACGAAACTCTGAAGGTGAAGCATCTAAAACTGATGGGTGAACAAGAATGTCAGCTCCAATCCTTCAAACTCGCTCGTGACACAGGTTTGTTGACCCCAGTTGGGATTCATGTCACAGGATGTGAGCGACTCTTCTCCAGCATGTCGTTGAACTGCTTATAATAACATTGGGTTTGGTCATTCTTAGTTAAAAGTGATTGCACATATTGTGCGCTGACAGGAGCTCGTGCAAAACTATCAAGTGTGGTTTGTCCATCTATTGTGTAAATGTTTACGCATGAGGTCAGACTGAGCAATTCTGGTTTGAAGGTAATCGCAGGAAAAGAGAATTCTATGTGTAAACACGGCTGGAACCATTTCCGCTTCTTTGCATGCATCTGCAAGTAGTGTGTTTGCTGCGTGTGCTGTTGGATACAAGAGAGGAAATCACAGACTGATGGTTGTGATGCCTCAGAAACATTAGACGCTATAGTCGAGCTGTAATGTCGCTGTAATCTTCACTGTTTGTGTGTGTGTGTGTGTGTGAGAGAGAGAGAGAGACCGAGAGAGGGAGAGAGAAATATAAGTCTAATCCTTGTGTGTCTGATGGTTTGGGACTTATGTGTGTTTGTGTGTGTGTGTGTGTGTGTGTGTGTGTGTGTGTGTCGTGTGTGTGTGTGTGTTCTGTGTTCTACTATAATTGAATGCAATTGTCACAGACAAGTCTGTCTCCCTCGAACACACACCCATGCACACACAGTACACCTACACACAGAGTACACATTTAAAAACACACAGGGGGATCAGACACGCCAAATGCCGCCATCAAACCCCCTGCAGTCGTGTTTTCCTTCCTGTTCATCGATCACTTTTTCGTCTGTTATCTGCCTTCTCTCACCTCCTTCTCCTTTCCAGTGCAGTGTCCTTTAAAAACAGGGTTGTTGGAGTAGACAATAAGCCTTTCCAGCCAGCTGAAGGCTTGTCAAGCTAAGAGCAAGAGAGGCGCCATGAAAGCTGTGTTAAATTGATACAATCCTCTGGAAAATTGGCCTAATCTTGTGGAAAATAGAGGTGTCCAGCAGCGCGCTTTCTCTCAGCAGTGTGGACATCACAGCAAAAACAAGGGAGCGAGTGTGAAAGAAAGAAAAAAAAAATAAAAAAGGTCTATGTCATTGCATGATGAAATCCAGAGTATTGGGTCGGGAGCAGAACCACACTCCTGTATCAGTTGTACGGATTCACTGCAAAGAATTTTGCTTCAGCTGATTCCTGTTTGCAAATGAGATTGTGTGGAGAATGTGCACTTGAGAAATTACCATTGTGCACAGCATGTGCGTTCAGAACACTATAGAGAACCCAGAGATGATGTTGTCCGCACAAGCTGACCTTTGCGTTCCTGCTAACAAGTAGCGTCAAAGTAACAGGCGTTGTGTTTGACCTTCACTGTTGCATGCACAGTACATCACTCACAGTGAAAGAGAATGTATCCTTGCAACGCCACAGAAACAAGTATCATCTATCTCGCAAAGGTCAACGTTCATTTCGAGAAAACCTCCACTGAACTTTTGGTGCACCTTGGAATGGACAGTGAATACAAATCTCAGCTTCTGATACAAAAATTGATGGAAAATTCCTCATGACAAATCTGTTGCAGAGACAGAGAAAAGAGTTTTTTTTTTACACAGTAACAATTGGACTTGACTGAAAGAAAAAAAAAATGCTCAATTTTAAGTCATTGCCCTTTAGAGAATGTCTTTCGGTCCAAATAACACACAAAAGCTTGACATCTGGCCAGTGGTTTGCTTTGTTCTGGCAAAGCTTGAGGCAAGCCGCGTGCGAGAGAGAGCGAGCGAGAGAGAGAGAGAGAGAGAGAGAGAGAGGCACAGTGAAGGAGGATAAACGTATTTAAAAAAAAATGGAGATGTAATTTAAAGCGATGAGGGGTAAATGTGCAGAGCCTAACTGACAGGAGCAAGGGTAAACAAATGTCTATGCATGATAGCGGGAACACGATCGGGAAGCAGATGGATAGAGAGAGAGGAGCGAGGCAGATTCAATGACATCACTGGAGTCGGTTTGTGTCAGCATGCATGTGTTCAAAATAGATGTGAGTGTACTGGAGCGTGTGCTGGGAAGGAGGGAGGGCCGAGAGGGAAACGGTGACGTATTGTAATCTGGAATACTGAGAAGCCCAGCTGTGCAGAATCTGGGCATAGCGGGGGCTTATGTTACGTCACACGAGCGCACAACACATGAACACAAATGCACTCATAGCCTGTCGTGAGCCCTGAAGGAACACAACTGTCACGAGGGAGAAAGGTCAGAGGGGTTAACTCACGTGTGTGTTTACTGTGTGTACTTGCCGTGTGTGCGGCGCCGCGCATCTTCTTTACTAGCGACTGCCAGTAAATATCGAGGCTTACCTCCTTCCCACCATCTCCAACCAGCACTCTTCTCTCAGCCCTCTCCTGTCCTGCCGTGCACCCTGGGAAGAAAACAGCAATGCCAGATGGAGACGTGGTCAATCTCATGTTGGGAATCGCAGTGCAGGATGGGAAATTTGGACCCCACTCTCTGGCAGACATCAGCCCAGGGCAAAAATAACTCGCTTGGACGGGACCGTTTTAATGCACCTCTACCCAAACGACTGACGGCACATTCGCTGCAGTTTGAAGATGCTCGTTTGGAGCACAGAGACCATATTCGGCAATGACCTCAGGAAAAAGGAAATAACTCTACCCCCCGTCTCCCCCCTCTTCGTTGGATATTTCTGACCTTACCCTAGCGGCTCCCTTAACCCCGCGCACTTTTGTACTTCACTTGATAAACATCAATCTTTTTTGGAAATCTCCAAACAAAACGACTTTTATGGTTTGCGTTGCCTCAGACGTCGCTGCTCCTGTAATTAGTGGTGACGTAAATGCATCGGCGGTGGTTTGCCCGTTTGACAAGTTGAGGCTTAGAAGATTGATTTTATTAACAACTTGACTGAAGGCATGTTCACCCTCGTGGTCATCATGAAACGAGGTCATTGCACCACACTCTCAACACAAGGGGGGCTAGAAATACAACACCCAGACGTATCCTCTGTCGCTATATGTTCGATCTGTTTCATCCCAGTACACCTGAGAGTCATTTACCGGAGGTGGAACAGAGCTCAGTCGGCCATACTAAGGCCTTTCTTTTTTCTTTGTTCTTGATGCCACAAACCACTGAGTGACAGTTTACTCATATCATAAGTTCAAACCTCTGATTGCAGTTGCTCCTAGGCATGTTCACAGATGTTCTTGGCGTATCTACCTAGTAGACCCAGAGCAGTGTAGAGTGATTACATATCTAATTTAGCCTGGAAAAACCTTCAAGGTCCCTCAGGAGGAGCTGCAGTGTGTTGCTAGGGAGAGTGATGTCTGTGTTACCTTACTCAGTTTGCTGCCACCGTGACGTGCTGCTGGATAATGAATTGAAGATGAAAGAACCAGAAGAGGATGGAAGAAATGTGAGATGACATATTTCACGGAAAAGCAAATATCACAACTTTATGATGGTGCTGTTCCGGGAGCAAGCAATGACTCCCCCAGAGATTTTCTTTCCCAATTTACAGGAGCTATAAGCTATTTGTCAAGCCAGATTAGCAGAAAGGCTGAAATCTGCACATCATTGAGGAAAAAGTCAGACACCCAGAAAAAACAACACGCGGCAGTGCCAGCATGAACGCTCTTTCCCATTTCTTAGTGGACATACACTGCTAACCTAGTCACTGACTGTCTCCGAGTGTGCAGGTTTACTCTATGTCCTCACTGAGCCCATTAGTGTTCAAGGCGATAACTTGTCCCCTGAGACCATTAAACCACAGTACACAGTGTTCCAGGCCTTTCCTGGAAAGGCAAGAGATGCTGCCCTGGGATCCTTAAATTGTCCATTTGGAATTTGTTTCATTTTCATTATTTCAGATTCTGTGACCTCGCACGTGTGTTCTTTTATTTCTCCCTCCCTTAACCATCCATCAAACGTTGTTATGGATGTCAGCCTATCCAGTGTTGCATCTCTCAACAACTCTTCTTCAAACATCTGAAGTCGTTTTCCCAAAAAGCAGCCTCGACTCTGCGGTATGCCGACTCTTTTCCTGTACATTAGCTGCACTTCCTGTCATTAGCAGCGAGTCTGGAATGTGATTGAATTAGATGGACACTGGAGTGCTATTGACATAGGCAGAGACAGTAAGGTCATTATTTCCTGACCAAGAGGTGAGAGACATCTCCCAGGTCTCTTAAGTGCTTCTCCTTCTACTTTACCGTCATCGGAATTCGCCTGTCACCGTTGGCCGACTGGAAGACAGCCTCTATCAAAACGAGAGTGGTGTTGAGATGTGTTAACGTCACAGCTGGAGATGCCTGTCATGCCCAGAGAGTTCTGATAGGTCGGTGTCATGAAGAATCACATTCACTGTCTTTGTCAAGCATAAAGGGATCTGACTACTTGACATAATCTGCCAGGATTCCTTCACCCACGACCACATGCGAGGCGATTTTAGCGAAAAAATGCAACGCCTCTCACGTCCTCATGGAAGCAGCTGCTGATGCAGCCCATAACTTGAACGTTGCTATACAACCGACACCGTGTTAACCCTCGCTAGTCATGCTTGACTAGGCCTCACGCTCCCAGGCTAGCTGGGCGCTCGCATACCATAATTAGCGTAATGAGTTATTTATAGCCAGCTGTGGAATTAGCTGTGGAATATCCAGGCAGCCTCAGGCCTGATTATGCCACTTGCCAATCAATTATGTATGGCTTCCTGGAGAAGACTAGCTTGTCCTCTTTTGTATGCAGCACCATGGAAACACAACAGGAAGCAGAAAGCCCGTGGAGAGGAAGTAGACCCTGATCACATCAGCTGTGCCGTCCCTGTCTGCTCGCTCTTGCCGACTTCCACATGCAGCACTCTAATCTAAACCATACTTTTATTAGGCGTCCTCTATGAACTCCCTAGACCCAATAAAAAGGTGTTTATGTGATTTATTTGAGAAAATAAATAAAAGAGAAGGATAAAATTAGATTATTCCCAGTTGGTGAGATGGAAGAACTGCCTGTGCTTTTCATCCAGTCCCAGTGAGATCAGGTAAACTACATCTAGATGATAATAAACACAGTTACTGGGGTTCCCAGGGTCATCAGGACGCTCCAACCAAACCCATTTGCCCTTCAGTCATCTATCTCTGGATGTCGTGAAGGAAAATCTGAAGTTCTACTTTAGGATTCAACAACAGAAAGGGGGGGATATCTCCTTGTAATTTGGAAGGAATGTACGGCTTCAGCAGACGATCTTCACGTACATACTTGTGATTCCAAGGAGCAAACATTTCCTGTCATATGAATGGTTTTGTGTGAGTGATAGTGAATCACTGGCTCGTCTGTCAGGCAGCCAGCAGCAGCGCTGTATGTTTGGAGGTAGAACATGTTGAGAAATGTCCAATTGGATGTGACGTTGGGGAAAAAAAAAAAAAAAAAAGTATGATTAGTGGTGTCGCCTGGCTGTATTTGTCTCTTTGTAGGGTTGTCTGCAGGATTCCACTTCCTACCGCAGTGTGCGCCGAGTCAAACAGATGAGCACAGCCACTTCAACCAGTCAGTAAAATAAGAGTAACGGGCCAATGAAAGCGAGCGCAGCCTGTTCTGTTCACCTCATAAAGTGATCGGATGAAGTCTACCTCCAGCATGTCGGAGAGGGCAGAGCGGCTCTTTGAGGAGAATTTCAATCATTCTGTCTCCCTCCCACTCAGCGAGTTGGCTTCTGGCTGTGTGGGAGGCCGACAGGCACGTCACCATTAGCTGGGTCCTCACAGATCTGCCACAAATTGATTTGTAAAAAACAAAATGTGATCCTGCAGTTTTTCGATCTATATGTTCTCCTCATATAAACCCCTGCAACATGTAAAGTCACTCTTTTCTTCATCTGCACAACTGCCCAAAGTACAACAGACTGGAGAACAATGTGCAACGTGAAACGAGATAGAAGACGAGTTGTCTTCATCATGAATCAGAATTCTAGTATTCATTAGTACTGCGTATAGGATGAACTGAATCTTGAGTGCTGGGTTTTAAATGTCAAAACCTTCTGTCATATTCTTGAGACTGCAGCTGATAAAGGAAAAATCAAACAATATCATCTACCGCTCACTGTGGAGTCAGGAAAGATGGCTCCATTTGGCACAGCAACTCTCAAATGTGACACACACTTACATCACAAACTCCTGCGTGTGTTTTTTTCCATTACCTCTCGCCTTTTCTCACTTACTCTCTCACATTTCTCTTCACTAAGTTGTAAATGCATCGCCACCGTCACGCATCTGCCTAGAGACTCATCCATCCCAGCATGCCCTGCTGTTGGGACTACACACACACACACACACACACACACACACACACCTTGCTGTGGCTGTGTTTGCAGACCAATCATCACATTCTCATTTTGGAAAAGGATGTGCTGAGCTGAGCTGATACGCATATAACCTTCTCCTCTCAGCGTGGTGACACATTGAAATACGTGTGTCGTAGAGTCTACCAGCGCTGACAATGGTTCTCCACTGAACATCATCGACTCTCATGACAGAAAGAAAAGGCATGTGTGTTTTCATAGATAGCGACTAATGAAGAATGTATTGTACGATCATGAAAGGACCTCTGCATACACACACACACACACACACACACACACAAAGGTGAATCTCAAGGACAAAGAAATGAGTCATCTCCACCCTCACAGGCAGCTTGAGTAACTTTTCGTTTTATAAAGGTTTCAAATTGCAGTTTGTGCAATTAATGACGGGAATAGAAATGTCTTATATACATAATTACACTCGTTTTATAACTTGTTTTTGTTGATTTGTGTCGATTCCACTTTACACGGTTAACTCTCTTTAGGGAATATTTCTGATAGAGTCACTGCTTTTAGCCAACAAATGCTCAACCACCTGTCCCATGTCCCCCTACTGTTCATAACTCAACAGCTGTTCATCTACATCTACATCTGTCATGCCTCCTGCAGCCACTCTTGTGTCCTTCAGGAGTTCCGTCTGCTCTTGACTACTCCGTCGCCCGTGTGTTGTTGTTGTTGTTGTTGCAGTGGATGTCTGCAGCCGTTGCCCTCTGAACACACACACAGTTTGGCCTTTGGCCATTGCTCAATAATAACTGACCTATATCATGTGCCGCCATGAGGTTTACTTGATAGACAGCTTGATCAAATTCCATCTTTATTTCTGTTTCTCTTTCTAGGCCAAAGTCATGGTTTCAAATGTGTGTGTTGGTTGTGAAAGAACCTGCAGAGCGCCGGTATCACCAGTACGAGTACGATGACAAAAACAGCGCAACATAAATAATCGACCACTAATGACTTGGGGTGAGTAAAAAGAAAGTAATTTCTGCGAATGCTTTTTTTTTTTTTTTAGTCAAAGTAAGTGAATGAAGTGAATGCTGAAATGAGCATAAAAAAAAATCATTAATTACTATTGAACTTGATTAACTAACTTGTGTTGTAAATCTTTAATATATCTGCTGGGTGTTTTAATTTCTATCACATTTGTTTTTTAATTAAACCGCCATGTGGCACAGGGGTGCATCGGGTGTTT
>JBBMJM010000003.1:4532844-4545371 GCA_037832705.1 Centriscus cristatus | reverse complement strand
GCGGCTTCTTCTCACTTGTAAGTTGAGAAGATCAAAAAGATCCACTGATCAAACAAGTAAACTCCCCTTCATGCACATCTGACTCACAAACTCCTAATATGGCACATGTAAACCTGCTTACACACGCACTCCTTTTGAACTTTTCCCCTGTTTACCGACCTGAAGTAGTAAATACCCTCGTGCGCTCCAGTTTGTGTTGTTAATGATAAGTCCCATTATGTCAGGACAGCAGGTGTATTACACTGATGTTTGACCCCCACTGAATTACTCTGTTTATCATCTACCACCAATCAAGTGTAATTTAACCCAGCATCCAAGACGTAGGTGTGAAACCTAAAATAACGTCAGCTTGGTTCAAGCAAAGTCAAAGGATATGATTTATTCACCATGACCATTCACCATGGAATTGCGTTAACTGCCTCCATGCATAGATTGAACATTGTCTATGGTGCACTTTGGCACCTCACTCAGCTGCTGGAGCTTTGTGCTTTCTCTCAGGTCTTATAAACGAATAAACGAATACGAGAAATAATGCGCCCACATTAGTAACTCAGCAACAGACAAGAAGGTGCATTGCAGCATATATGGACTCCTTCAGAATCAGTGTCAAATTGGGTTTTGGGAGGATGAGGAGATGCTAAAAGAAGGGATCTCTGCTCTGCACACGGTATCACAATGCAATTCACTGGCTTTCACTGACAGTTGGACCCTGTGAAAGGAAGCTGATTGTTGATTGTGACTCCTTTTGACAGTCTCAAGGAACGCAATGAATACAGGCATTGAACCCGAAGCAGAAGAAGAAAAAAGCGCTACGTCATGGAAAGAATGACGTCAGGTTTGATAAGGCGCCGAGAGAAGAGCCTCGGTGGAGAGCAGACAGTCACACTGAGGCTTCTATTGGTGCTTTCTGCACGCAGCATCACATGATGGGGAAACTGTTGAATAATCCTTTATCATAAAACGACACGGGAGCAAAGAGATAGTACGATGGGGATCATGACGTAACCGTTTCCATAGGCGACTGATATGCGAGCTGAGCCAATAGGAATCCACACCAGGGGCACATACCCATCCTCCTTTTGACGCGCTTCACATGTCCCCGGCGGAGTTGTGACAGAAAAGAACGGCGAGAGGCGAAATGATTCACCGCAGCGTCCTTTATCATTCGTTTGAATATCACGTCAAAGAAACGCTCTTTGCCAGAGATCCATAATTTCAAAAACATTTCGGCTTTATAAAAGAGTACAACTCGATATGATAGATACATAAAATCACGTTATCTGTATTATCATACAATGTTTTCACAAAGAACTGTTATCGTAGCCGTTTCATATGTATTCAATGTGATGTAGTGCGTTTTTTTTAGCCGCATACTATTTCCTGCAGGGAGAGGAACTATCTTGACAGTGGGTGCTGCGCACTTTGGCTGTGGTTGTGACAGCGCAGTGGGCGGGGTTTTACCTCAGCTCAGGAGAGAGAGAGTCTAGTCCTTGGTGAGACTGAGGGGGAGTTGAAGGGAGAAAGGGACCCAGGGTGCACCCCAGAGAACGGAGTAAGTACTTTTGCTTGTTAATTCTGTGCTAGCTCGATAAATCTCCACGCGTGAACGGCCACCTGGAAGTGCTCCAAGCGTTGCGTGGATAAAGCTCTACCGGCGAAGTCTTCATTTTGTGAGCAGTGATCAACGAGGGCCAGCCACTGGTGGGTGACTTAGCTGCCGTGGGTTGTTAGCCTCACACCAAGCTAACACTAGCTATCGTGGAGAGAGACTGACATTGGGCGTCTGGTTTCATCCCAGGTATCTAATCAGCCAGGATGCTGCAGGAATTTCGTGACCTGTGCTCAGTTTACTTTGACTCTTGCGTTTCCTCGGGTTATGTTTTTTCGACTTGTCAGTCTGTTGGAAGTCGCTTTATGTATTTTCGGTTTTTACAATCAGCATAAGCTAACACTGGGAGCTAGTAGGGCTAACGTTGTGGCTTAGCGTGGGACGTTGTTTTTTGTTTTTTTTTTATTACGCTGTCCACGCGGTGCCGTGCTCCGTTCACACGCTGACGTTCTTTTTTTTGTCATTTTAAAACGGAATAAAGAGAACCGGGCAGCCTATTACGTTCAAGTGTCACCCGCGCCTGCAAGCTGATATGCATGTTAACGTTGTACACCTGATCTTGGCGGATAAAGGATTGTAGTTGACCCGCAAGTTTCCATGTGGGTTGAGCACTGAGCACCCTTTGGTGTCTAGTTGAAGGGATCACTCCTTATCCAATTAAACAGCACCCAGCCTGCTGCAGCAGCCCTGTCAGTGTTTGCTTGTGTCCTTATGAGGAATCCGGTCTATCAAGACGCTCCAAACAAATTGGCTGTGGTTCTATGGTGCAAGGTGCACCAGTAATTGTAATACATTATACTTATCTGCAGACAGATTACATAATGCAGTGGAAGCTAAGCAGATCCATGGCCAGAATACATTATTGCAGATTAAATTCTCCATGGAACAATTAATTACTCTAATTTGGTGACAAATTTGAGTTTTATTGGGGTCCCCCCCAGCCCCCACCGGATTTGACTAAATCTTTCCATGACCATAATGTGTTGTCATGCTAGTGATGGACTTATTAATCAGCCAGGTGATTAATTTCTTTCTACAATAATTGCCATCAGTGCAGTAGCTCAAATGTGTGCAGAGATGTGCGGATACATTTTACGTGCACTAAGATTTGAACTCATTCTTGTTTTTAAACAGACTTTTAACATTTGCTGATTTATTCATCAGATACATTCAGTTCATATAAGCAAACAGACAATGCACAGGACAGACGTGTTCCATACATTTTAGGAATATTTTATCAGGCGCAGGTGTCACTGTGTAAGCCATCAGTAACACATTTTGTTTGTTGCTGGGGCATTTAAACTCTGACCCCGTCAGTCATGAAAAGCCAAACTACCAATTGATATTCCTTGTTCAAGTCAGCTAATGAAGTTAGTGAATTTCTGTATTAGAGCGACCAGTATTGCAAGAGTCCATCACTGTGTGTCACGTGACATGGAGCCACGTATATTGTTACGTTAAAGCTGAACATGGTGTGAATAGTTTGGAGACATTACATATTAAATAAGAGAACAGGTTTTATTAAAGCAAATTCAAATAGTTGGTACAGCATGTTTGGTCACTAACCTCTGTGTAGAATCATGTATAACAGCAACACTCATCTTCAAAGTTCTTTGATTTCAGAGAATTTTCCATCACATGACAATGAAGGACTTAAATTAAGCCATCCTGTCTTGTATCTCTGAAGGACAAGAATTGTAAGTTCATAGTTATTTTTACATACGTCTGCAGGATTTTAATGGTGTAGTTACATTTTAGTGAAGAACGAAAAAAACATGTTGATATTTGAAAGATGAAAAAGATATATTAAACATCTTTCCTTTGGCCAGTCTTTATTAGAAAAAATGGCAAGAAAAAAGTCCACTTAGTCATACGCTAACAGCAAGTAAAATTTGCATCTGCGCACTGATAAGATGTGTTGACGTGTGTAATACATCACACAGCTTGATGCATTGATGACATCTGTGAAAGCCAAAATTGCGGATTCTGTTTCATTATTAGGAGGTCAACTTTTACATCCACAGGTTAAAAGCCCACATTTCTACAGAGACATCTTATTTCATCTGTGTGGAACCACCGAGACAAAATCCAAGACACTTTGTAACTCTGCTCAATTTATGTCCATGCATTTCTATGTTCTTTGCTTTTATCGACAGGTCTGCTGTGTTTGAAAAATAAGACAGTTAATTCACACATATGCTAAAAACATGAAGAAGCGGCGGCAGCAGCAGGGAATTATGATGTAGCCATAAAAACAACGTTTCATTTAATTGCTGCATCTTAAATGAAGATCAGAAAGACTGTTTTCTTCCCGTTAA
Source organism: Centriscus cristatus (assembly GCA_037832705.1). Taxonomy (NCBI): domain Eukaryota; kingdom Metazoa; phylum Chordata; class Actinopteri; order Syngnathiformes; family Centriscidae; genus Centriscus; species Centriscus cristatus. The sequence goes on along the minus strand of JBBMJM010000003.1, from coordinate 4,541,444 downwards.
ACGTCCTCATGTACCTGTAAATGATGTAAGAGGATCTGGGGACGGGAAGTGCGCGTTGACTGGTGACACTTGTGACTGTGCGTTCTACTGATTTGGCAGCCTGACAGGGGCTGAGGGCCATGTAGAGGTTCCACTCTGTGGGGTGAAGTAGAGCTCTCAGCTGTGAGCCGTGCAGCACAAGGAGAGCTGGGTGTCTGTGCTTTGTACCCTCCACATTTGCATGGCCTGACCCAGTTCAGCAAAGGCGAGCAGTGGGGGGAGGGGGGGCGTCTGGGGAAAGCTAAAAATACAACCCCTCGTGTTTGGCAGCTCCATTGCGGAGGGATCCCTAGAATTGCTATCCTTGACTTGTGTCGAGTTGTTGGCACATTGCAATGTATGAACTGCCAGAGGGTTTCCTTCGAATGGAGACCGACAGTTACTGGGAAGTGTATTTTTCAGACACCCACCCAGTCCATGCTCTCCGCCGATTTGTGTGGAGGATTTGATCCACATCTGTGTGATAGCAGCCTCGAATGGCTTTGACAGCGACTTTTCGTGATAAGCGGTGGCCGTCATGTAATCACGCTGCCAGTTTTGCCGCGGTTGTATGTGAAGGGTTAACCTCAGCCTCTGTCATTCAACCAGACCATGCCAGCTGTTGGGTTGAAGGTCCAAGCACAACGATTTTCCACTGTTGTGTCATGTGACCGGCTCCTCCGCAACCCGAAACTGATGCAGTACACCAAATGTTGGCACTTCCTTCATCTTGGCGTTCTCGCTCATGGTGTGAATGTGGGAAAGGACTCGGGCAGTTGTAACATATAAAGACAGGGGAACGGAGAGGTGCTCTACTCACGCTTGACTACCGTAATCACTCCCAAAATTCCCCTTTAAACGTTCTCATTTACTAGTTTCAGAGTCACCTCTTGATACTGAATCGCTGACTACAGTTGGATACAAATAATCAAATCAAACAAATCTGTAAACTGGAGTCTGTAGTCTTCTGTTTGGTTGATTCCAAATCTTGTTGTTTGGACAATGACCCTCATCTCCAAAGTCACTGATCCGTTTCCTCCAGATCTCCTCTGTGACTGATATGTCACCGCAATCATTGTGGCGGGTTTGTGGAGCCTCCCATCTGCGTTCTCACATGTCCTGGACAACAAGAAGCTTCCAAAACATGGGCCGTGTACTTTTACCGACGTTACCAGGTTTTGATGAAGGGTTGAATTAAGGACGTGATAGACGGATAAACTGATACAGATGAGAGTTACTCCCGATCTTATATTACTTCGACACAGAGGGGTGTAATTTGACTTGACGTCTGTGGTCATGAGGTGAACCTCAAGATATTTTTAGAACGCTGGTTTGGCATTTCTGCCCAAGAAAATATGAATATCTACATGTCTGGCGTGCCGATCAGAAGAGGGTTGTGCGGCCTAATAATACTAATATTTGCTGGCGTAGGATGAAATGTCTTGTATTGATTTACGCATAAACCTGTGGTCGATAGAAGAGGTGCAAACACATTTCCTGCCTCAAACAGACATTTGTGCAATCTCTCTCATCTCAGTAATACACCCAGGCATGTAATTATGCTGTGTAATAAATAATAAACCTCGTCCCGTTTTCCGTGGCAGATGGCTCCAAATAGACTCTCAACATGTGACAGAATAGTTTCCAAGAATCTCAATGGAATAAGCTGCAAGCATTCGTTTGTGCAGTGAGCATTAATAAGGACTACATTATCTATTGTTCTGCATCTGTGTCCCAGTTTTATTTTCTGACATATTTGGAGTTTGGGATATTAGTTCAGACTTGGATGTTTGAAAGCCTGTTTGGTGTAAAGAAGGATGAATGGTGTTCTCTCAGCCCTGTTTTGATCCTCGTGCTATCCAATCCAAAATTCAGGAAGTGAAAAAACCCGCTCCAGCTGGTGCCACAATGAGAGATAACTGCAACATTTTTTTTTTTTTCTTAAATAAGGCCCGACTGCACTGCTGTCTTTATTTGTGGAAATAAAACTCAGAATTTCCCATAAAGTAACCTTAACGAGGTCAGGGTTTGCGGTCGACAAAGTCCTACTGTCCACAAATGTAGCAAACCTTACATGCGGTGTGTTTGTTTGGACGGACACTGGCCATCAACGCTCAAGCCGTCAATCATTCTTCGTGTGTATAATTTATGCGACAGGACGTTGACTCTTGTATTGCGATAGTACGCCCGCAGCCCTGTTTGTTTTCAACTTGGTTCGCCATGAATGAATTAGCTGCATTGTGTTGAGACTTGTTAAAGCTGAATGGACAGCAGCCTTTCATTAGAACGAACTCTCCCATGTTGAGCACCATGGAGCTCCCTGATGCCGCAGATAGTCTTAATTAGATTTTACAGAAGGCTTTTCCTGAGGTAATCAGTCAGTCGCTCCTCGCTCCCACAACCAACGCAACTGGAAAGAAGCTGCAGAATTCAGAAATCTTTTCCCATGAGTTCAGTGGTTTCTGGTCATGTTTGTTCTTTTTGTTGCATTTTTTTTAAAGACATAAATACAATGATTACATGACAATCTATGTGTGTCCCTAATTAATGATTATTATTATTATTGTGTGTCTGTTTTGGCACCGTACTATCGCTGCTAAATCTTTTGCACAGTATGGGTTGTCAGTTTGTGTTTATACATCATGATTAAAGTTTAACCAAACACACTGAGACATATGAAGTCCAACAATGTCACAGAATGTGAAATGTATTATTATTTCATTGCAGGTGATGAACGCCAAACAAAACGTCTCTGCAGTAATTGAAAACAGTCTTGTACTAGTTCATTCATCATCTGCACATCCAAGCGGCTGTATCAGGCGTTTCCATGTTTTAAACTGCAAACATAACGCGTCGGTGCAGACACAGTCGTCAAAAATATCAATTTTTTTGTTGTTGTCCTTTTGCCGACCATGTTATTTTGTTGTTATTTGAGACTGATATTGGTTTATTTCTGTGTGTTCTCTTTCAGATCTGCATGCATGGTGATCTCCGGCTCTGCGGGTGATCCTCTGTCACCATGAAAGACTAGGAACTCAGCGCTCCAAGGGAAATGGCGTGTTTTGTAATAACCCTGCCCTGCGACCTGGCACATGACTCCACCTGCCTCTGAGGAGCCCGTCAGCTGTTTATGGGAGCTGCCACTGTTGAGGATTTAAGCTTTTCCAGGACAACACTTTTTTACCCCCACTGTTAACCCAAAGCTTTGCATTAGAGTGCAAAACAGCGCAACGATGGCGAACAACTCGTACAGTGGGGTGAAGAATTCCATAGTGGAGGCCAACCATGATGGAGAGTTTGGCTGCACACTCAAAGAACTGCGCTCCTTAATGGAACTGAGAGGCGCAGAGGCGTTAAACAAAATTGGGGAAACTTATGGAGACATTCAAGGACTCTGCAACCGGTTAAAAACATCACCTATAGAGGGTACAGTAACACTTTGACTTCACCGCAAACGCTGTTGAATTGGTTGATTGCAGGATGTTTACAGTTGTAGGAGCCAATACTGTTGGCATGGTGATGTGGTGCCTACATAGTTCAGAAGGCGCATCATTAGCCCTGTCATCCACATTATGGACACCTTGACATCACTTCCAAGGAAAACTCATATGCCAGACAGGTGGCCAGGCAGGCTGGCTCTGACCTGGGCCAGTCCTGCTCTATTTCAAGACTTGCGGATATGTCCCCCCCGCCCCCCTCCCGCATCACCCCCCACCAGCCTCCTCCTTTTTCACCTCTGTGCCTCCTCTTGTGTGTGTGTCTGTGTGTCTCAGACGGACCAGCTGTCTGCCTGGGCACCACACCAGGCTTCAGGCAGGTTAATGTCCCACATGTGCTGGACAAAACAGGAGGCTGGAAGTAATGATTTGAACATGTTATGGAAGGAGTGAGGTCATCGTTAGAAGAGGGAGTCATTCGTCACTGTATAAAACAGCAACGTGAAAACTGCTCGTACATATAGTTACAACATCTACAGTACAGCCCCCCCCTACACACACACTCCCCATTTCTGCAACTCTGTGCTCTGTTTTAGATTCTCTCTATAGACAGTCTGCCTAATCGCCAGTATGACCTTGACTGAACTCTTATGGGAGGGGATTTTCAGTTTGATCCCAGATTAAAACGGCACCGCATATTCACTGTAGCAGCAACAGTCCTCAGTGTCTCAAAGCAAGAAAAACATTCCATAGGCTTGGTCTAACCAAAAGGATGTCGCAAATACCCTGCGACACAACGGTGCAAATCATCTGCCGTCCACGACCCGAGTCATTACCTTACTGTTTTAATTCTTGACGTTTCCATTAGGGGGATGATGACATGACAAGTGCACGGTGTATGTCGCTCTCCTTGTCCATCCTACAAGCCAGGAGGCGGTCGTGTGAACCGCGCATGGGAAATGCTGATTAGGTGTTTGGCTGTTGAGAGCATGTGTGTTGTGTGAACCCCAGAGTCCTGTCATGTGACATTAGCGCTGCCATAAATGCAAGAGGACACATTCCCTCATGCTAACATTTAGCCATTATATTATATTATGTTAACAATGCATGCTTTGTCCAATTTTGAGAAGTAAAAGATTATGTGATTATGTGTATTTTTTTTTTTTTTTTTTACGTCTGTAGCTCTCCCGGTAAGCATGGTTAGGTCCATATTCCGTTTCCTTTTTTTCAGCAAGTACCGTTCCGCATCGTACGTGGCCACTGAGTTTTGGTCATAGTTTCAATCAGCTCATTTGTCATTTGCTCGGCTTACAGGAGCTTGACAATTGAAAAGGGATTTCTAATTAGTTGGATGGTTATTTCTCAAACCTCTTAGGCCACTAATCCTCCACATTTCCAAGCCTCGTTTTTTTCACCCCAAAGAAGAATTACTGGACTTTCCTGTTGCAGCTGTGTACGGGGTACTAATATATTTCCACTCAATTTCTGCGGCTAAGACTTCAAGGCACTGCCTGTTTGGAGGACTTCTTCTTCTTCTCCTTTCGGCTTTCCCTCTTCAGGGGTCGCCACAGCGAATCGATGATCTCCATCTTTCCCTATTCTCTGTATCTTGTGAGCGATTCCAACACGGTGGCGGACCGACTGGAGCAGCGCGCCTCAGGTGCAGATGGAGCGAATGCTTGGGGATTTCCTCCCAATGAAGCCTGCCAGGCCTTGCGGAACAGGGAAATCTTACACTGAGACTCTTGCCAACTTATAATCACTTCCCGGAGGGAGTCATGGCAGATGTGGCACTGGTAATTCTAGTGTCCATTAGCAGAGTGTAAATTCAGCCTTCAGACCAAATTCTCCCATGATTCTCAAGTCAAGTAATACCCAGCAAACAGCATTATGTAGGCTCATCTACCCTATGGTGCAAAGATGGTGTTCAGGGTAAGAAATGACCTTTTTATACTTAAATGTGACTAATGCAAGGCTGGATGGGTGTGAATTGGGGCAAGTCTTCATGGTCATTTCCTTTATTTCAGATGAACAAGCTTCTGCACCAAGGTGTATTTCCGCCTTCTGTTTCGGCTAGCATCAGACATCAGCAGGTTGATTTAGTTTAAATCCCACTCTCCCTCTTCGATGCATGCTTTCAGACAGACGTGTATGCTTGGCTGTTGGGAACAGTTTAGAGGTGAACATACGATAAATTGTAATGTCTGAGGTTTGTGGTGTTGCAGTTGGGTTGCATTCCTTCACATACTTCCTCCCAGGAAGCACAAACACGTACTCACCGATGTTTCCGGTAGATATAGATCAAACTGATGAAGTGCTACACAGTAGCCTCAGACTGAATCCTTTTCATTGCAGTAATTCTGTTCAGATTTCATGGAATCTCATGAACATGGCTGTATTGCCATTGATACAGGGTTCATTAAGATCCAAATGTCATCCAGCTAACGGGAGCGGGGTGGGGGTGGGGGGGTATTGCTGGATAATTGTATCTAGGTTTACCTGATAAATTGATATGAGTAATCAAGCTTCTGCGATTTAATCAATATTTGCTGCTTAATGGGCTTGAAACGGTTCCTGCTGGAGTGTTGCAATCCCAGCAGCCCACCAGGCCCGAGCATTAGGGAATTATGTCATTTTGTGTGCAACACATGCTCACAGAAGTAACACCGAGGTTTTTCAAGATACCTACGGCAGTTCGGGGTTAAGCATCTGAATTTTTTTCAACGAGTGAGAAGCTCTCCAGCACCCATGGTCAGTGTACTTACAGTAGCATAACAAATCAAATAAAGAGTCTTCTTATTAGTTGGCTTGGTGCTATTTGCTTTAGCCGACCTTTACCTGTTTTTGCTGGGTAACCAGTCTAAAATGTTAGTTAAGCATTATTTTTCGGTTTTTTTAATCAGTTCATGGACCAATATGGTGCTTTCCTTTAGTTTTCTACAACAGAAGCGGTCTTGAAGACGATAGCTCATGGACAGAGTACTCACGTACCAGTAGTGTCAGCGGGGTGCTGACATGGTTCCTTGTGACCTGGGAGACTGCATCAGGTACTTGGGTGCAGTAGAACACACCTGTTGATTGGCCTGTGGCTGCATCCGCACACAGGACTGTGACTTCATTTGCAGGCTCCTCTCAGTGTGTCCCAGCGGGGGCTCTGTGCTCAATCCCCCGCTATGCTTCAGGCTGACAGCAAATCGCTGCAGTCCTGTTGAAACCAAATTCCCACCCTTTCTTACTTGCAATAGATTTCACACTTCAAAGGTCATACTATGGCATTAAAGCTTACTTTGCCGGCATCCCGACACACGCACACACACACGTATCTTATGCTGGTAGTTTGCACACAAGTTCTCACACTTTCCTTGTCGCAGGGATTAGCAGGTGTCATACGCTTGTTAGATGGATGATTACGATACTTGATTCATCTGAGGAATTCATACAGAATGTTACTATATGGCTGTGTATGTTACGTTCTACGTTACTCACAGATGAAGGACAAAGAGGGACAAAGCACTGTTGCATTTCCTTCTCCCTGTTAGGATGGGATTCCTCTGAATGATGAATTACCGTCGGTGGGACATATGAGTGGTGCGCTGGCTTAACTTGTCGTAATTCAAAATGATGTGATTTTTACCATCAAGCAGATCTTCAGTGAGCCTGCACATCGTCAGCAGTGCATGTGACTGCCCCAATGATTGGAGCCCATTCATTATCTCATCCGTAGCTTAATGTGTACAACAGTCACAGTTCAAAGAAAACACCACCACGCCCTCTCAATGGGTCTGCGTAGCGTTGATTGCAGTGTTGAGAATTGCTCAAACATGTTAAAAATTGGAATTGGAAATCAGATTCAGCTGGCCTGAGCAACACAGGATTGAACACGTCCCCTTCGAGGTGTCCTTAACCTCCGATCAGCTTCCAGGCAGAACTGTGTGTGAAGCAGGACACCGCTTAAAAAAAAAAAAAAAAAAAAAAGAACATATAAACATCTTCTAAGTGATTTTTAGAATGTGATTCTCCATTGGAAGGTATGTGAAAGCTGTAACAGTCATGCAGTGACTCACATGAGAAATCCCTTCCCCTTCCCGGTGAACCACAAACTGGCTGTGTATTAAACGCTGGTTACTGGACAGTCTGAGATGGTGTCTCGAAGCTCTGAGAATGTCAGCCTCACAAAAAAATAAAGAGTTCTGGCATTGGTTTCGTTGAGAATACACGTGAATACCTGCCGATTCGGGCCTTTTCTTGTTCTTTTCCAATGAATGATATCGAAATTAAGTTGAGCTGTGTTTTCTTTCTTACAGTATTTTATTCTTGCTAAATTGCCCAGTAGTGGATAATGGCGAGCATCCCAATCCCCCCCCCCCCCCCACAATCCTTTCCGTGTTTCCATTCCCAGAAGAACGCACCACCTTGTTACTTTGTAATTCATTGCAAGGATTTTGATCAGACTGTTCTACTGCACAGCTCCAAATCCTTCAGGTGACATTTGCCAGGTGAGCGTGTTGCTCCTGTCCACCTGCGTACACGGTCTCAAGATGACTTCCACTCACGCTCCTGAAACATCTAGCATGGTGGACACCTCGACTTTGCCCAGAATATCATGGACACTCTTTAATGTACAAATAGAATAGACAATTAGTGTGAATATTCCCATCGGAAACTTGAATATGAGTGATGCGTTTCCACGGTCACTTATGTCTCGTACGACTGATGTGAAGTCAAAGATTAATCGCTCCATAGTCCAGCTACTCAACACGTCATACGTGAACCATGTACATACATTCTTGCCTTCGTCTCTACTAGAAAGCTCCATCGTAAGTGAGTGGACAGTGAAGTGAGCCCGAAATAAATAGCTCTGTATTACAAATGTTCACGTCTAGTATGCACATGCAGACGTTTTTTTTTATGCATCGCAGTATGTTTCCTGCACGGCCAAGCATCGACCCGACGATGACGAGTCGATGCTATTCCCCCAGTGCAGCTTCTCCTCCGTCGGCAGTCGCACCCACTCTTCATTAGTCTCAGTCCCTTGCACCTTCACCCCAACCCACCCCCCCATCCCCATCTGCCTGTCTGTAGCAGTTTCACACGCACGTCCCTGGCCCCCGATTCTGTACCACCTCTCTTGCTTCTCACACACAC
>JBBMJM010000003.1:4484979-4498769 GCA_037832705.1 Centriscus cristatus | reverse complement strand
ACAGAACGCCACAAAGTCTCATTTTGTTTGGAGTTTGGAGGAGTGAGTCTGTTCGCGTACCCCCGTGTGTGTGTGTGTGTGTGTGTGTGTGTGGTCTGATTCAGGATTAGTCGGATGGGTGTGCGGCGGTGTGGACGCTCGACGGGTCGGCTGAAAGCTGCAGAGGGAGAAGTGACAGATTCTAATGTGGCCAAATCTCCCTGAAATCCCCCTCGAGGTCCAGTGCTCACTCTGCGCGCACACTCACACACACACACACACCTTTGTACAGCTACGTGACGTGGTGACACTCGCTGGCATAATCCATTCCCTCACTCTATCTTTTCAAAGCCCTTACCTCAAAGAGAACCCAAACTTTGCCCCACTGTTATACAGGGACAACCATCCAGCCCCCGCCCCCACCAGCGTGATGCTACTACGTATGCCGGTTTCCCCAGTACACATGTAATCAAGTCAGGCAGTGACTTAGTGAAATTGCATTAGCTCCACTTTGGTGGATTTGATGAGAAAAGGGTTTGATCCTGCCCAGATTTCGACAGGAAAGACAACGTACGTGTGATAGCTTCTTCACCACGTCTCCTGGGACCAGCGCGTGTCTGTATGCATGCGAAAGTGTGCGACAGATAGCGAGAAGAAACCCACGCAGACGAGTGAAGGAGGGTCATAATCCCTCATTTACAACTTGTTTCAACGGGTTTCCTCCCCCTGTGTGTATTCGATTGACTCCATCTTCCTGCTGGTGTAAATTCAACAGTGTATGTACGATAAAATGAATCGTAAAATTGACAACATCGTTTGATTCTAAAATAAGACATTACCATCCCCAAGTTCAAGGTGAGGAAACAATCGCAGACCAGGCTGTCATCAGGTCACGTCAGCATCCATTTCATCTTCGTTTTTGTTGTTATTGTTCAGATGTATAGTGTTACTATTGGATGCATGGTGTATAGTGGCACGTGTGTTTAAGGTGAATTTCCTAGTTATGGGATTAATAATGTATAATTTAATCTACATATATACTGTGTGGGATGACATTAAGAATTCAAAATTCGATTCATCTTTTTTAGTGGTTAGCTTTAAATTTAGATCATTATGAAAAATATATCATGAAAAACACACAAACACAAAGCGACATTGATAAAACATGTTTCAAGAAATGTGTGTGTATCTTAAAAAAACATGAAATTGGCAGCATATTCTCAAAGCTGCTGGTCTTAAAAGCTTGATTTCTGCGTCAATAATGCATGACCGTGGTCAACTGCGGGCATCGTCTTACACTCAGACTGTCTTCATGTCTGATCAGCTCCTAATGAGAGATTTCTATTATTAAAATGAATTCGACGGGCTCAGGCTGCTCCTCCAAACAGGGGAGTGAACCCAAGCCTCAGCTGAGAATAGATGACATCAATAAATGATGTCATAAATAAATCCAGGTGTAAATTGAGCTCCATTCATTATTTAAAGTGTGTCACGATGTGTCTCCGTGGATTTCACTGAACACCCTGCTGCCAGGGATGGTGTGACAACAGTGCTCTCCTGCAGCAGCATGAATATTAATTGTGTTGACATTTGTCTCTTTCCAGAAGTGAGTCAAACTAAACAAATGCAAGTTTTCGATTCGAAGTGTCTCTCGTTGGATTAATATCGTCACGTTCGCCAACGATTCGTTCAAAGACACAAAGCTTTGGTGGGTGAACCTTCATCGGTGGTTCCCTGTGGACAAGTCGAGCGGATCGGTGGGGCGACCTGCTGGGGAGTGGGCACTGAGCGATTTGGTGAACGAATCTTTTTACCAAACAGACTCTTCTGATTCATTCGGGTTGGAGAAGAACCAATCCAGTCACTGATGTATCATATTCAAAATATATATTTCACTATGTTCAAAGAATTCTGTGTGTGATCAAATCGGTGAAGAAATCAGTCGGATCATCATGAGGAAGTTGGGACGCACATCACAAACCTGTTGCACACTGGGATGCCAAGGTGTGTGTGTGTGTGTGTTGATCCAGGTGCCAGGGTCCCCCTCAGCCTCTCATCCCCACATGCCTCCCCCACCTCTCCCATCCTTCCTTCCCTCCCTCCCTCCTTGTTCTCCAATCAGCAGGTCTGAGATTAAAAGTAAACACAGAGGCGACAGTCAAAGCTGCCAATAACACCAGCGCTGATTAGAATTAGCCTCCGATTGGGAAAATACACAAAGCCCTTTCTCGTTGATTAAATGTCAGCGCTGTGTAAACGCTTCCAACCTGGTTGTATTCTGTGTCTGTTGTCCTCCGCGTTGACCCGGAGCTTCATTTTCTTTCAGCCTCCATCTTATCGCTACATTTCATTTCAGACTGTGCAGGAGTGCTGGTCTTCTCATAACGGCAGTGACTAGAACACGTTGTGTGGTACCAAGTAAATCAAAGCTCTCCTCAGGTCCACACTGGAGACTGGAAGAACAAAGCCAAAGTCTGTTTTACAAAGTTTGGGATCACCTTTCATCTAAAAAAAAAAAAGGTCATTTCATTGGGCGTAAATAGTTAAGCAATAATAAAGAGTTTTCCTCCAGTGAGACCATAATGGTCAATTATCATGTCATATCATATCACGTCGTATTGAATATGACACTGCTGTTGTTAAATGTACGTTTTAATTCACACACGGCTCGTACAGAGTCAACAGTCGGGATTCTGTCAACATTCTATGCACTAATTTACCAAACTCCAGAAATGCAGGACATTACAGCTGCTCCACATTTTCTCCATTATTCTGCTTGTTCTTATCGTCTTTCGTTAGTAAAAACCTGATATTATATTATTACCAGGAGCTGCAGTGTGTTTTCCACGCTGTCTTAATGTTCCACTCTAATTTCTGCACCGGAGCTGTAATTCAATCACCCACTGAAGATGAGAGCAACAACGGGCGGAGGTGGGAGTCTGTGGGAGTCTCTGCAGACAACAGGAGCCGACTGGAGGGGAAAGGAGGGTGGGTGGGGGGGGATCATCTCTGCTGCTGCTGTTTTAACCATTATCATCAACTTAGCTGCAATGTATGTGCAGGCAAATTGAACATGATGAGCCTAAGACGAAGTAATACAGAGTAATTACTGTGATTTAAGGACGCCAGTGGTGTGAGTTCGCTCCACGTTCGCCTTCGCGCTCAACACAAACAAATGGTTTTCACATTCACAGCCTGTCAGATAACAGATGTACCTTCCTTTTTACCTACAGGCGCTTACGTGGCAGCAGGAATGAAGTTCTGGCACCGGGGGTGTGAGACAGAGAGGAGAGATATCCCCGTGTTGTCTGGTAGCACTGGCTCGGTCACAACGTGACATTCAATTACAGCGTGTCATACAGGACGGAAGAGAAACACACGCACGTACGCAGCGGCCATGATGAAAGCCGGCATCAGTCATTGAAGCTGTTTGTGCCTTTTCAAAGCTCGTGCTTCAGAGGTGACGCTGTGCTGGAAGTACATACACAATAGATCCTGATGGCACTTACTCAATGGCTTCTCCATCCCAACCCAGCGGACAACACACGGAATTACAATGAAGAAAAATGTGTATTTTTAGAGGAACGATGACTGAGAAAATAAGAGGAAAAAGTAAACGCAACATACACTTAGTTTTCTTTCTTTGAGATGAGTGATATTATCGATGGTGAATTTATTTACCATTTGCCCGACACTGATCTGTAGAGGCCCCATTAGCATAAAGTCATTTTCTGACTGTGAAAGGATTCGCTTATGATCTGCTGATTGAATCTTCCATGTTGAGATGCACAGGCACGCACGCACACACGCACACAAATCCATTAAAATGTCAATCTGCGAGTCAAAAGTCACAGAGTAAGAAGGATGAATATTAAAAGGAAACGTCGAAAAGAAGAGGAAAAAAAGAAAATGAAGTAAAGTGAGAGACGGTGGCGTCTTTTCAACCCGACGGTGTCAGAGACGTTCCCGCGCCGTAAACCTATAATCATCATTGACTTTTCCACCGACAGTTCAATTCCATTTACGGTTCCGTTTATGAATGTGATAAATTATAATTGCAAGGTCAGCGGAAGTGAAATATTGATCACCTCACGAGTGAAAAGTCATTAACCTTGACAGCAAATGAGGAGAATGAACGATTGGAAAAAGAGAAATTGACGAGGTGAGTCAGGGATTTTACAGTAAACAGATGGAACAGAGACAAACTGATATGAAACAAGTCGGACCCCGAGATCTGGAGGAAAGGGCAGCTGTTGACAGGGGGGGGAGAGGAAGGTGCTTTTTGGGGATTGTTCATGCTTTCATGCAAACTGTCCCTCAGCCCACCGTGTGTAACATCACACATCCCTCGGCAGGAACATGCAGCTTTCTGCGACTTCACCTTTTCAAACACACCGCTGCGCAAACATCCCTCTGTGAACACGTGGCAATCAACATCTGCGCCCCCCCCCCCTCCCCAACACACACACACACTGCCAAAAAGTCTCTCGCTAGACATTTTTCCATTTGCACCTCGTCTTCCCATCCTCCCCGTTGCTGTGTACAAATCAGCTTAACACTGAACACCACTTCTTGTCACTCCGAGCACTCACTGCAACCCACCCCCACCCACCCCCCCGCCCCGTCCCTCCTTCACCCAGGGGAACACGACGCTATTATACATAAACAAGAAGCTGTGAATACAGTGGTTGCTTTCTGAGGGCCGACCAAGAAAAGGGTAGTGTCCATCGGAGGGAAGGAGATATATTCCTCCCTGAGAACGTGTGACATGTATTTGGAGAGAAGTTGTCGAGAGGAGGAACGGCCAAACACACACATGTATATGTGTATACCTGTTTATTGAAATGTGTGTTTTCCACGGCAGGCAGGATTCGAGCACCACCGCCATGTGGGGGCTGGTATTGTCGCTGCCCTGGGGCGAGGCAATATCGCACACGACACAATGAACGGCCGACACACAAAGAGAAATAACTCAAATGAAAAAAAGAGACGAAGCTGTGAACACATTATGGATTCAGTGTGGTGCAAGACCGATGTAGTTATTGAGAATTATTCGCACTTCACCTCCGAGATGACCGGTGGGGCATTCCCAATCATCTGCTGTCTCCACGGACATCAGAGAGGCAATAATACAGAACGGAAGCAGCGAGGGGATGCAAGAGGATGCAGAGGAAGACAAGAGCATGGAAACTTGCTATTTTCATCATTTATTCATGGGGAATGTGATTGAATCTGGATGAGGCCCTGTGATCCTCAGGTAGTGCTTCGCCGGGATAAAAATCACACCCACAAACAGTATATACACGCAGATACCGGTGCATGCATAAAAAAAAGAGAATATCATGGAAAACCTAAACCGTGAATGTTCTCCCTTCAAAAAAATATTACACTATTTGAACCACCAATTGTGTTTACATAACATCTATCTCAAATCGAAGACACTGTGTGTATTATATGTACGTTTGTTTGATATAGACAGAATACCTCTCCAGATGTGGCTGCATATGGAGCGGTAATAAAGCCTTCAGATGGAGCAGTGAATTAATTAAAGCACATGAGATGTGCTTGGATGGAAAACGGCGAGCGATTAGGTCCCCATGTGCGCTGGCGTGTTAGTGACGCTGTGTGCACGTGAGTCACGATATACGTCTGGTCCTTACAACTCTCATGAGACATAAATTACTGATATTACAGATTCATTTCAAATCTCTTAGCGATTGAGAGACGGCGCCTGGGCAGGTTAGAGAATCATTACACCTTCTACACCAACACTTGCAGGAGATGTGGGAACCTGTCGGGATGCATGAAATACTGGAACCATCGAGATGGATGGAGCAGGGAGAGCAGCATCCAAAGAGCAACGGACGACTTTTATTTATACCTTTGTTAACGGTGCTCAGGTGGATTTCGTCCAAACAATAAAAGTCTTCTTGGCAAAGTTGAACTGGCGAGCGTCTGTCTTAATGACGGCATTGAGGAAAGTTCTGGAAACTTCGAGGGGAGCAACGAAGAGAGACACACTCGACTAAGCAGTAAGTGTAAGTGTAAGTAAGTAATCCCACAGCCACAGGAACTCATCAAGTCAATCTCTCATTCCCAGCTCTGTCTCCACTCCGCCCCTAAAGGATGTTTAATTTGAAGAGAGAGGGGGAAAAAGTCCCTTTTCTACAACGTCTCAATGCATATTTTTCTAATTTCTTCCTTCAGAAATCTCTTAATGGTTTCCTTGCTGGACCCTGATGAAAACAATGACTTCTAACCTCCATCCATCTCTCGCCTCCCTTCATCTCATTGGACTTATTTCACTTTCTAAATGATTTCTTACTCCTTCAATCTCTTTGCAGCCATTCAGGCCCCAGCCGGGCCGTGGACGCGGCTCGGCATTGTGACAGGTGAAATGAAAGCCCAAAGAAATCTCATCTTCTTATGAACGCTCGGAGGCATTCAGCCAGTCAAAAAATATTTTCCCCCTTCTTTCTAGATAGATGGAAGAAGAAAAAAAAGTGCTGTTTTTTCAAGACCATTGGGGTTTTTTCCCCCTTTATCCACCGTTAATCAATCCTGCTCCTTCGGTGGAGGCGGCACGTTTTACATTCACTTACCAGACTACCGACTATATGACTGTCGGACCTACAGCACAAGGAAGGAGGCTCCATCTTCTAACCTATCCGAGACATGGCAACACAGTGGGAGAGAAATAACGGTAGCAAACAAACAGCGCTATCAGGCTCTGCTGATTGAAACCTCAAGGTCAGAGGCAGAGAGAGGAGGAGGGAGGAGGAGAGAGAGAGGATCAGCACAGCAGCATCGACCCTCCTGGATCTGACTGTGGAGCTCACTCACCTTGCTGTTGCGTGTGTGTGTGCGTGTGTGTGTATGACTCAGATATTCAAGGCTTTTCTCTGGAGGAGAAGTTTGCAAAGTCACGGCACATTTGTCGGCATTTAACACTGAAAAGATTCCTTTTCTTCTCCTGCAGCCCACACACCTCCACCTTTTTCACCCTCCTACTCGGCCTCTGCTGTTCTTCCTCCGACTCATCACCCCCTTACTTTTAACACCTGACGTTATGCCATACCTCGTTCCATCCTCGTTCATTCCCCCGTCCCTCACTCTCCCACTCCGACTGCTCTGTTCCTACTTCCCGGGAATTATTTGCACCTGCTCACCTTGTAACTCTCCACTCTTGCTGTAGAGCTCCCGTCTCTGCTCTCTCAGGTAGGCACTCATGCTGATGGCATGGGAGGATGATTCAAACCTAGAAAAAAAAAACAAAACAGAATATACATATTTGTTCCATTTAGCTTCACCTATCAACACATCCAGTGATAATGGCAGCGTGTCAGCTGGGGTGTTGCACATGGAGGACGAACAGAGAAACTGATGGACACATGGATCTTGATGCCTACTTGAAGAGCGACTGCTTGGCACGCTGAGGTTTCTTCTTGGCAAAGAAGGCAGCGAACTCACTGCCGGTGCTGGCGTAGGAGAGCTGGGCTGACGGCTCCGTGGCGCTGCGGCTGTTCTTCACATCCAGATACTCCATGAGCAGGACCTAAAGGAATTCCATTCATTTGGTTTAGTTCTACAAAGCAGTGAAAACAACAAAGAACTTTTGCACCGACGTGTCAAATGTACGTTTCTGAGGCTGCAAAGTACTACAGCTCATTGAAGAGCTAAGAAACGCATTTTAAGAAACTCGTCTTCTCCAGCCACTGAGGTGATAAAAGCCTCAATGAACAGCAGTAACATTCAATTCGACTGTGATTCCAACAGCGAATTTGACATCTATTTTCTTATCAGAGCCGAGGTAAAACTTCATTTAGCAGTGGACACATACAGTATCTAGCAGCTCGAGCTGTAAGGGCTTTCTCATGTAGCAGAGGCATCGCAATTTGGCAATACTTGATTCTTGGGAAACAAACTTTAAAAATAAGAGCAGTAAGAAAAGCCTGCATTGACGGGCTGCATTGGACGACCTACGTAAAGATCATCCATTTCCCTCAATCTGTCTGAATGATCCATGGTGAAATCCATCAATGTCTTTATCATGCTTCATAAAAATCTTATCATCTTCTAACAATAGGATACGTACGTTGAAAATCCGTCCGGACAGGGAAAGTTAACTTCCTCTCCTCCATCATTCTATCTGCAGCCTTCACTGGCTCTAATTTTTCAAAATCTCCTTGAGCTTCAGCTCTCATCTTTCTATTTTCTCTCTCTTGCTCCAGCTACCTTCTCTCTTTTCTCCCTAATTTCTCGCTCGGCGTGAATACATATGTTCAAAAATAGCTGCCCATATCTCCCAGCTTCATTATTTAGCACGGCTATTCAGCCCGAGTGTGTCTCATTCTGCGGCGCAATGTGGGTCAGCTCAGAATGGGACAGGAGTGATGGCCGAGCAGATGGAGATCCAGTCCTGACCGTAACGATACAATTAATGCCACAGAGAGCACCCGCCGAAGTGCACGGGAAAACCTTCACACAAAAATGCATGCGTGATTGAGTCATGAAAAGCAGGTTATGGAACTAATTTATGAATTACATAATATCAATATCAAGTAATTCAATGTCAAGTAGCTAATACAACCACGATATCATTTACTGCAAGACAACTCATTGATCATTTATTACGGTATGAGGTGACAAAACATTATTAAACAACCGAGATGAAACAAGGTACACAAGACGGGAAACTCTTTTTATTACTGATTGAACGTATCATTCTAATAGAATCTGTTTCTGTTTCTGTTTCCACTCCAAGATGATTCCACTCTCCACCAGTTGAAAGCTGTTTTAATAATCAAATCGCAGGTACCAAGACTCAAACATGGCGCCACCAAACTACGCAAACACGACACGCGCCCCCTCCTCAGCTGCCAGCACCAGGGTCTCCATGTCAATGGCCTCATGCTGCAGCTAATCCTATCACTGTATTAATTACTAATGATGAGCTGATGGAGCGAAACCCCCAATTGCTGGCAACAGCCAAATAGTCTTAATGAAATGCCAACTGTGGGCTGATGCAGGGGCTGCGACCCGACCTAAATTGCGTTAGCACTCAAACAGTGAACTTTAGATGCAATTAACTGGACTCGCCGGACAGAGAGAAATACAGGGGCGGAAAAGACAAAAAAAAAAGGAAGAGGAAGCCTAAGCGACGGCCAAAAGTAGGAAACAGTTGTGTGAAAGAGAAAGAGCAGAGGATTATAGGTGTGTGTGTGTGCGTGAGGGGGGCACACTGAACAGAATTAAAGAAAGAGGGAATGGGAAAGAAAGTCCACGAGGGTTTGAATGGACGGAGGGAAATAACCAGATTATCTATGTCGTTACTTGCTTCCAGGTGTTTTTTATGTCTTGTATCTCTGACATAGCAACACGCAGCAGTGCCGTCCACAGTCCAGACCAAACCGTCAAGGCACAAGGGAAATGTTGCAGCAGCAGCAGTCTGCACCGTGATGCTGCTAGCGGTGGAAGTCCCAGAGGATTCTACCTGTTCATGGGCAGGTGATGGTTGCAGACGGTCACTAATGTTCCGGCCAATCAGCTATGAGCTGGCGACAGGTACCCACGATGGGCGTGTCTGGGACTGTGCCACGTATACAGCTACACACATGCTAACAAACATGCTAAGTGGATCCCTAATTCGAGACCCCCTCGGCCTCACTCTTTGTCTTATTTAATTGTTGTCCATGTTCTCCTTTTTATGAGACAGATGGAATATGGGATCAGGTTTGTAATGTTTATGTTGTGTATTTTCTTGTCTCGGTGTGGGGAAAATGAATAAATGCTAACTTTTGAACAGAACACAGCTTGAAATGCTATTACGGGGAGAAAAGTCAAATCATGATTTCTGGAAGTGAAATCCGTCCTCTGGCTAATGTTACAGAAGCTAGCTTGCTTCTTTCTTACAAAACAGTTGGACTGACGCCCCACGTTATGGTGAAGTGAAGCTCCCTGATGGGTGGAAGTATAACAAAGGAAACACTAATGTGCTTAGCAGGGGAACAAATTGCACCTTAAAACATCAAACCGATGTGACTGAGTAAACCCGCCACAACACTATGGCCATAATGTTTTAGTTCACTCAAAGGTTACAGGTAGTTAATGGAAAAAACAACAGGGGAGGAGATTAATACTCATGGGTGAGTCTGTGAAGCAGTGCCTGGGGGGGGGCAAAAGATGTGAGACTTGGCAAATGGCTCTTCACACCAGATAATAAGACGACGCTCAAGAGTTCGTATGAACGAGAGAGCATGCGTATGTGTTTACTGTGTGTGCACACATGGGAAACTCCCGGCGTTCTCAAGGGCTCCCTGGACAAAGACAGTCATTTCCACCACAATGTAATCTGATTGTACCAACCAATGAAGCTTGTTCTGTGACCCCTGGTGGTTTGGGCCACGTCCAAAACTTCAATCAATGGGCTGAGATGAGTGCTAAGTTCTATTAAAAAACGGAAATAGACTTCGTGGAGTTCTGCCTTTGTAATTGATGATCTGTTTCTCTCAAACTAAGTGTCCTGATGTCTATCTATAAATAGTTTCCATAATTTAAAAAAAAAAAACAGGCCCTAAACCAATAAGGAGCATCACTCAACATTTGCAGGCAGTTGTTTGCCTTTGGAAGATCATTTGGAGGCCGGTTGGTCATCCACCTGGGATTGAATCACCTACATTCAGATGAAACCACGAGTATGAGCTATTCCAGCTGTTCACTGTCAAGGCTCGACAGAAATACGCTGTATCCCAGTAAATCCCACAGCTCTAGTCACAAACCCTATTGACTGATAAACCATTGCTGCTAGCTTGAACTTAAAAGTCACAATGTCCTTGCTTGCCTAACAAAGAGTTCCGTATACACCGAGTATTGATTGTTCCGGAAACTTCAATAACCTTCACAGGTTCTGACAGACAAGAGCTTGAGCCACAGCGACTCCCGAGGCTCTGGACTTGGACGAAGCAGCGGGGGCTCCCATCTGGACAGCTCCCTATCTCGTCAGTCTTTTGAAGGATATCTTGTCTGACGGAAAAAAAAGGTAGATACGCCTGCATGTACGCTGAGACGTTTAGTGTCTCCAGTCCCACGTGATTTCATGTGAATACACTACATCTCATTATTTGCTGCATGTCCGCCGTGGCCCCTCGCTGTTCAGACACCGTTCTCCGTCATGGGGTAACGTGTGATGAAAAGAGGAGAACAAGTACGAGCCTGTTGAGGCTGGAGTGATTGCATTACAAATGATGCCAACTACTCTGATATTTCTGATCCGTTTAAGTGTTTCCCGCATTACAAATCAGACAGAGTGAGTGAAAGTACCAAGTCAGGAAAATTATTGCAAAAACACATCTGCACTTGATTAAGCCTCTGTGATTTGGATGTGCTGGATGTTGTGGAGTGGAACTGAGAGGTGGAAGTCTTCACTGCACTCCAGCGATATGTAAATATGACGGCAGTTTGGAGAACAGAATGAATGTGACACATTGATTAAAACGTTGGAGGAGAACAAGGCAGCCTTGTCTTTCTTCCTTATCTAATCAAAAGAGATCATTGTCTTGTGGCTGCTCCCTGGCAGTTCAATTCGCCTCGTTTTCACTCTGCTGATGAGCAGAAAGAAGCCAGTGCACGTTTAAGCTGCATCTGTGCTTTAACCCATTAGCGCAAAAATACAACGGACAACCTTTTTTGTGTGTGTGTGTGTGTGTGTGTGTGTGTGTGTGTGCGGTTAACCAATGACACTGAACGTGAGAACTAGAAAAAGCAGACAAGGGCAGAAATGTGATCATGGAAATGTCATCTAAATAAGGTTCATACAGAAACTAATGAAAGAATGTGGTAAAAATGCCAGTGCTGACAGGAGAGAGGGTCTATCAAGTTTCCTGTCCATAATGAGATCTTTGTTTGTTCCAGCTTGTTCTAAAAGAAAACACCCAACTTCGACTGTGGTGAAGTTTCTATGAACGAGAAGTTTGTCCTTTCAGTAAACAGATGGTCATCATCTCTCCACAGCCTGGAAACGTTCTATTGTCTATTAAGAGGAAACCTCTCATTAAAAGTGTGATTTGCACTCTGGTCACACCCACTCCCAGCAGACGACAGATGAGTCCAGCAGTCATCCAGGCAAAAAACCCGGCGAGAAGCAGGCTAATTATTAAACAAAAGGCTGGCAAGGTCAAAGGGTGATGGACGTCCACAGCCAATGACCCCATATACATTTAATGACACATAGGCTGGGCTCTTTCATGAAATCATCATTATGATAAAGCCGTGAAACAATAAAAGGATACACACAAATAAAAAGCAGCGATGTGGTGGTGTAAACGTAAAAAAGTCAATGGTGTGAACAATCAATACATATATTCACACAGTTTCTATAAAATGTCACTTGAAAAACTGTGAAGTGGCACAAAACGCTCCATGTAGCACTTAAACCACCTATTTCCATCCAGCCTTTTATGCTTTGAATCAATACTTCCACACTGACACAAACAACGGGCGAAGGCATCTGCAGGATCTGTGAGCACCGATCAGGATCAGACCAGTCTTGACTGTCAACAGATTGTTGACCTACTTCTCATTCCACACCGACCAGGCCTCGGACACACGGCGACGCGTGTGTTTGTGTCTGCTGGGATGTCATGGGGAAAGGTCTACCTGGTGTCTGCACCTCTCAAAGTGCAGGAAAATAACACCTCCCCAGGGCGTTTCTGTACATGTGGATGGAACCAGCAGGGACTCTATCCAACAGGTAAAGACCAGTCCAAATTCCACAAGATTCTACTTGTTCGATCGCTGATACTGGTCGCAGACTGATGCTAACATGTGACCCATCAGCTGCGAGCTGCCAGTGGGTACCCTCCCATGTGGCTGTGTCACATAGAAAGACACAACACGCTATGCTCACAAAGTCACCACGAGTAATGAGAGAACACAGTTCGCAGACAGGAGGAGTTGAGTTCTCTGGTGGCATTGTTGTTCTGTTCCATTTTACAGCACGTCGCAACGCACCAGTTGCTGTGGAAAGAACAGTAGTTTACGCGTCTCCGTGTCAACCGGACCGCTGCAGGTCCTGTTCTGTTCTCAACTGACCTCAAAGGGGAAGAAAAACAAGATCAAATGTGTTTCATAGAATTTTCAGGTACAAAAAACATGCTGCTGCATAAAATCTTTGCAAAGGCTAATTTTACGTATATATTTCATATTCGTGCAGTATGCGTGCATGAGACACAATACGGAGACTTGTAAAGATACTGATGATAAGGACTGGCAGAGGTCAGACACTCCGCAGGGTTCCATGAACTGAACACCTTGCAAATGATTCCAGGAGACATCTGTTATCTGCTTGAATTGTATTAACCAAGCAGGCCTGGTTTTATGCATATTGAAGAAAACCTGGACAATATTTGTCCATGTAATTTATATTCAACAAAACAAAAATGACCTTGTGAACATAAAAGTAATAGTAACTAACCTGTTTCACTTACTACATTACGTTGTACATGGTACTGATTTACATGCTGGTCATCCAACAAAAAGATTAAATTGGTTGGTGAGTCACGTGAGGGGTCATAAGAGATAAGAATTGTCTATGTGTACGATTTTTCAGAAGTACTACGAGTGCGGTGGAAGTTCATTTCTCTCATTGCTGATCTGTGGCTCTCCTCCTCAGAGGAGCATTCACAAAGGGGGTGACAGAGGGTGTCAGTGTTGGGAGAGAGAGAGAGTATAAGAAATAAAGATAATGAGATTAAGAAGGAAATTACAAGGAGCAAGGAGGGTAAGGTACAGAGATACTGTGTTACAGAGGCAGC
>JBBMJM010000003.1:4465395-4478590 GCA_037832705.1 Centriscus cristatus | reverse complement strand
TACACATGTCTGGAGCTTGTTCTCCTCCCAAAAAATGAACAATTCCAGTTGTTTTTGCAGAGATGTGGATGTGGATGTCTAAATCCAACAGCTAAGTGTTGAATTTCTAATCATGCAGTTGTTGGATGCATGTGTTTGACCACTGGCATCCCACTACGGTGAGTGAGTCACGTCGGGGCCAGAAAACAACAACACTAGAGGTGTCTGATAGAAAACAGCAGAGGCAGCGGATTCAGGCAGTAGTCTCTCTCTAATATACCAATATGACACTGAGCTGTAAGTAAAGTTCACCTCGGATGAAAAATCAAAGCCGCAACGAGACGGAGAGACGCTTGAATTTTAGATGTCTCTTCTCGCCTCCCTCATTTGTTTGCTGGTGCAGGCAGCAGCTCCGAGGGCATCATTTGATGGACAGATCACACATGCATCTAATGGCAATTAAAAAGGAAAATGGTTGGTCCGTTGCCATGGAGAAAATATGTTAAATCGGTGTGTGTGGGATAATGAGTGATAATGAGGCAAGTATATCGACGAATGATGCTTTCAAAATGTTGTGTTTGTTCTTGTCCTACAGACACTTTGGCAGCCTCTCATGTTTTAGGTTTTTGTCAGTGATGTCAGGCATTTTTCCTGGAATATATTTACATATATTTGCAGTTCTGGAAACAACTGTTGTTTTTTTGTCATTGTTTATGTTCCCCGTCTTGTCTTTGTGCGCAGTCCATCTGTACAAGTGTGACGCTCAGCGAGGAAGCTGCGGTCTGTGTCTGAAGGCCGACCCGCTGTTTGGGTGTGTTTGGTGTAAAGGGGAGAACCGCTGCACCCTGAAGCAGCACTGCCCCCACCCTGAGAACCAGTGGCTGGAGCACAACGGCATCAACAGCAAGTGCACCCACCCTCGGATCACACAGGTGAGACGCAGCACCTATAAGGGAGGGGGGGTTAAGTATTCATTAGATTCAAAGGTCACGTACACACACCGTCATCGGTGTCTGTCCTCCCCCACACACTCATCACCTCTTTTCAACATCTCGAAAGGAACGATCCTGACAATCCCCAGGACAGGTAGGATGATCTACGACGTCTCTCAGTAGTTAGTGGTCACTATGACCTCCGTGACAAAGCATCGTCATCCTAACCGGGCACGACATCAGTCACCTCCACACAGAGATGCTGATGTAACCCCACAAACCCAACACGTTCCTGAAAAACACACGCCCACCGAGGCAAATGTATTCAATCTGTGGAGGACACATAAATAGGCAACAGGGTCAACAACGGGGAGGACAGGACAGAAAGATGGATGGAAGGAATGAACCGGGAGGAGGACGGGACGGACTGGCATGAGAGACAGGTGATGATGGATGGTTTGACTGACCCAGAAAAGGATCACACGAGGCTGAAGCGGCTGAAGGAGACTGCGCAGTCCCATGTTTTGTCAGAGCGGAGCAGATGGTGAATGACAGGGATGAAGGGAAGTGTGGCTATAGAAGCAGAGTGAAATCCCCTCTGGTGTCCTGGCGAGTGGCGTGTTTGCTTCTTCCGACTCTCCACCCCTGATGTCAGATCAACTGACTGACCAGTACAACAAACGTAAAGCCAGATGTTTCCTCCGACTTCTGGGGGTTAAGTCACCGTCATCTCCCAGGCTGAAGTGGGGGAATGTTGCAGCCTTCTCACGTCCCTCATAAAAACTGTCAGCGGGCGAGGAGTGACGACTAGTCCAAGACGACCGGGGCCCTAATGCTTTCTAATACGCTTCATTAGAACGACATCTCCCCTCAACAACACGAGAAGGAGCGACTCCGAAAGGAGGGAAGGAAAGCAGTGATTAAGTGTCTGCTCCTACCAACCGTCAATTATCTTGTCAAAGTCACAAATCTAATCAGCGCCTCATTACGTCTCCCCCTCGTCTTCTTCCTTTACTGTTTCTCCTCTCCGTCCTCCACGTTTGCCGAGTGCCACGCTGCATTAATGGTGATATTTTCCACGGTGATGTGCTGTGTGACGAAGACACTTTTTCTCATCAACTTACCAGCAGGGGGTCTTAATAGTCAAAGAACGTGAACCTCCCACACTTCAGCCAAGTTGGGCAGAACGTGGCTGGAGCTTTTTGGCTTCATGAGCACCTGGATACGTTGTTTGTCGTTTTTCAAATCTCCTTCTTTGTAAATTAAAATAAATTCTTTTGTATCTGTGACGTGTGTGGTGCTACAGTGAACCCTGCCCCCAACACAACGTGAGCTCTAGTAAGAACCTCTTGAATCACTGTTTTTCAGGAGCATGTTGACCCAGCACCATTAAAGCCCCACCCCACACACACACACACACACACACACACACACTCCCCCCGCCCCAAAGGCTATTCTGAGACAGATCAGAGCGGTTTCTGTCTCTGACATCAATCCCACCTTATGATTGTGTGTTGGACTTGAACGCTGATGGTTCAGATAAAATACCCTTTGATTTCGGCCGATATGTTAGCTGGTGTCAAGTTGATCGTCTGTAATAAACTGTTTCATTGAGTACAGAGGTGAGAAATGACCCTGAATCTTGACCCCGCTGCCGTCGCTGGAGCTGGTATTTTGTCTTGTACTGTCTCTTTTGCAGCCTGCTGCATTATGTAATAACAGAACTCAAGTATTTAACCATTATCCACAAGGAATATATATATATATATATATATATATATAAAAATCAATTCCTGGTTCTTGGTTCACGCTAAATGATTTCTGAGGTGAATAATTCCAGACGTACACATCATATCGACTCTTTTCAAGGACTGTACACATTCGCTGTTACTAACGATCATCTAGTTTTGCAGCCGGACATTGCTGATATTCATCAAATATGAGTTTCCCCGATGGTTGTTAAGCTGGTTTATATTCAGGGAATCACAGCGTCTGAAAACCACTCTGTGATCTGAGTGTGAATGTTTCATCCCTCAACAGATCACTCCGCTCCGAGGACCCAGGGAGGGTGGCACGCTGGTGACCATCCGCGGTGAGAACCTGGGTCTGGAGTTCAGAGAGATCCAGGGTAACGTGAAGGTGGCGGAGGTGGAGTGCACCCCGATCCGGGAGGGCTACATCCCTGCTGAACAGTGAGAGTCATTTCCTATCAGACGCTGAAGTCGATGACAGCGGAATGAATGAATGAATGAATGAATGGTGGTGCACACACATCAGGCATTCCCCAAATGTTTTTGTTTTTTTTTTGTCTGTGTTTTTTTGCAGAAGTTCGAAAGTACAACATTGTTGATTGATCGTTAGTTGAATCCAGAGCTGCTCCGGCTCCTGTCAGAATATGTTAAACTGGTTTAAATGTGTCTTATCAGCAGACCCGGTGCTTCACTCACAGAGTCGAGTTGAGTGCCAGCGCTTTGGAGGCAAACGCTGACCCATCACGAGTAGCTGTAGGTCACATGTAAAAACGATTGAGACTTTTCTCCCACAACGTGGTGGTGAAGATGAAGCCGCTGTGCAGACACACACACACACACGTGCATTATTTAACATCGATAATCTGCAGGCTGACATTTGCTGCCAAGGCAATCTGCTTTTCCAGAGGTTGTCACAAACGTGTCTTTTATATATACAACGTTATTTGTGTGCACAGGATCGTGTGTGAGATGGGCAAAGCAGAAAAGAGCCAGTACACCGGAAACGTGCAGGTCTGTGTTGGAGTCGGGGAGTGCAGGCCGGAATTCATGGCAAAGTCCTCCAAGTACTACTACTTTGTGGTAAGTTTCACTTTGAGGATATAGTTTGTGAAGAAACGATGAGTCAGGTTCCTGTAACATACGTGTGCAGGATGAGATGGGATCTTTTTTTTGCTTCCTTGATCATTAAAACACGCACGGATGAAGAACACGCTGTGTTCTCTGAACCGCCCTCAGAATGCTGCACCCAAGTAATTATCATTCACACATGAGCACTTGAAACTGAATTTGTCGCCATGATGAGGTGGTTTTTATGCGGCGATATCATTTCAGTGCCGTCCATTAATGCTCTCAAGCAAAGGTTTATTTCCCAATAATGTCCCTGTGCAGGATTTTACGACGTTAGGTCTGGATGTCACACCACCCTGCGAGCAGGAATGAGATTATAAGTAGAAGGAGTATTTACCTAATAACAGCGTCAAATGAGCTCCTGTTGTGACGCTGTCATATTAACCGAGATATTTCCATACAATATAAATTGGATTTGATTCCTAAGTGCGGGTTGAGGTGTCTCTCTGTCGCCTGTGAACCAATTTAAAATACCATCTTCTGTTTTTATGAATGATCTGTCACATACCCCTGCCTCTCATATTCCCTGCTGGGTATTATAGCTATGCTAGGAATACAGCACCAGCTTTTAATTATAGATTTCTTTAACGTTCATTGGTTACTTTGTCTCCTAAATCACACTGAGAACACCATCTGTTGAACTTTTGTCATGTCTGCAGATCCCCAGGATCCACAGCATCAAGCCCAGCCGAGGGCCGGTGTCCGGGGGAACCGTCGTCAGCATCAGCGGCAGCCACCTGGATGCTGGGAGCAATGTGTCAATTACGTTTAAGGACCAGCCGTGCACTTACTTGAGGTAAACAAGCTTGATATGGACCCTGACAATCACACGGCACGCAAACTGTCACTTAAATGCATAGACCGTCTAAAACAACGGGAGAAGGGAGGTTAGTGTAGAAGTATCGCTAATCTGCATCCTCTACTGTCAGCGTCCTGCACACAATGTACAAAATGTCACATCCTGTCGTCACTGTAGGAGGGACGGTCTGTGGCTCACCTGCAGAACACACGCCTCCCTGCACGGCTACGGAAACGTGTCTGTGTCGGTGAGCATAGACAGAGCCCATCTGCAGAAAGACCTGCGCTTTGAGTATGTGGAGGATCCCACCATCACCAAGATAGAGCCTGAGTGGAGCATCTCCAGGTGCGAGAGATGACGGGGACAGGAATAGGTGGGACTAAACCCCAAAAACAATACTCATGCTGTTCTGTCCTCTTGCAGTGGACACACCCCAGTGACGGTGACAGGAACCAACCTAGACATCATCCAGACGCCGCTCATCAGAGCCAAATACAACGGCCATGAGACGCTCAATGTAAGTGAGGGCAAACAATGCGTGCTGTGAGCCCCCCGTTCTCTGTCAGCCAGCAAACACAAACTCCACAATAAACCCCACTGATGAATACTCTTCAATGCGGTTGTATTTTGACCGTCTGAGTGCTGTCGTTTTCCATTTTTGTTTGACAGATGGTTTGAAATCCTCCAAAATGCTCACGCATGCTGAAATTCAATATGAGCACCACTTGCCAGTGGCATGTCAAAGGAAATTGACCACAGTTCATGTAAAAGTCATATTTTCCATAAACCAAATGCCTGTAGGTCCACTTTAATTTACGGGCTGAACACACAGTAAACAAATCAGCATGTTGCTACAAAGGTAATAAAGAAGGATGTGGTTTCCCTCCAAGTCTCTGCAACAATAGAAAATTGTTGACACTAAACCAAATTCCACAGAGATCAGCCCTTATCAAATTCTGTTCCCCCTTTATTCCCCCTTTCCACCCAGGGGAGGGCAGATAAAGCCCTACAAGGGTCTTTGTGATCTGATTGAGTGAAGAGTGAGTAACAAAAGGTGGTAATGCTATCTAGATGGAAACTTGCACCACGTTTAACATCTGTTCTTGTAGAAGGCTTTTCAAGCTGTGTGGTGCAGATAATGTCTCTTCGTCTTTGTCGGAGTTAAACCGGTCCAGCAACGAGCAGAAGTAATGGCCCAGTGCTCTTTCCAACATTCAGCACGGCCAGCGTACGTGATTGTGTCCTAAAAACCTCGGCAGATTTGTCAAGTTTGATGTTCAAGGACCCAATTACAGTGACGGGCAGCAGCGTGAGTGGCTGCATAGCAGAGGTTACCTTCGGCCTCCGAGACGCCTGCGAATGAGACTTTAGCTGACGGCTGATTGGTCGGTGCCCTGACAGACGACAGAGATTTCCGAGAAGCACTGAGGGGCGTGTGGTATGACAATGACAGATTGGACAATCTGGTCTTGTTTACCAAACCAGAGATATGGTATGAATAAAGAGGGGATACAGCTGAATAAAAAGCATCAGATGTCAAGTGGAAGAGCAGAGCAAAGGCAAAGAGCGGATTGAGAGAAAGTGACAAAAAATATATTTCTATATTGTGACTGAAAAACAAAGTGGGCTAGAGAAAAGATTACTGAGAGAATAAGTGTCGAAGAGAAGAAAACACCACAGGGAAAATATAACCAGGCTGGGGATGAAGGAGTGATGAGAATGGGGGTGGGGGGGGGGGCTTTCTGAAGGGTGACGAACTGCTGGACCGAGTCATCAAACCTGAATCTTCACACATCCAAGCGTTTGAGGATTGTGATGAGACTGTGCTCCCTCCCACTGATCCACAGGTTTTCCCACTTAAATGTGAACCAGTGACATAATCAGTCACACTGTTATCTAATGGGTTGACGTAGGATATCGTATCGTTGGAGAATGTTCACTGTCAATAACTTCTTCCAGAAAGCACGAGTCAGTTATTTGTTAGATATAGACCCATCACTGAAAACAAATCCGTTCCGACATCTGACCCTCTATCCCTGTCCATCTCCTTCCAGCTGTGCCAGGTGTTAAGCCCGACGTCCATGCTGTGCCAGGCCCCGGAGCTCCCCATCAACCTGGCCAGGCAGCAGGACAGAGCGGAAAGACCGGACGAGTTTGGTTTCAAGCTGGACGACGTGCAGGCTCTGATGGCGCTGAACAACACCAACTTCATCTACTACCCCAACCCGGAGTTCGAGACGCTCAGTGCGTCTGGGGTGCTGGAGCTTAAACCTGGATCTCCCATCATCCTGAAGGTGAGGGGCTGGACGTGACGTGAGAGCGTCTTCGGAAGATAAACAAACAACACCTACCGGTTTAGAGTTGATTCTACAATATGGATTTAACATCAACACATGGTGCAGATGTTTTGGTATTTTATGTCTGTTTATATCAGAAAATGTGTTGTCATATTGATTTAAGTTGTTGCTCATAAAATGATCGTTGTATTTTAAAGACATCCTGTAGTGATATAAACCGTATGAATGGATGAATACTCTCTTGCAGGGGCGTAACTTCCTCCCCCCGACCAACAGCGGAAATGGGAAACTCAACTACACCGTTCTAATCGGCAAGAAGCCGTGCATGTTAACCGTGTCAGACACCCAGCTGCTCTGCGAGTCACCGAACCTGACGGGTCGACACAAGGTCCTGGTGAGTGACGCGGCACACGCTCCCGGGGACACGTGACAGATAGACGACTACGAAATCGATTGACAGTTTGATTTCTGTCCACTCACAGACAGCTCTGATCCAATTAGCCACGTGGCTCAGAAATAACACGGCCTCAGCAAACTCAGGAGAGAAAAGGGAATGAAAGGGATCGCTGGCCAACCCTGACATTTAGCATCCCAACAGTCTTAAAAAGACGCGTTACGCTAAAACAATTAAACTTAAAACAAATAAACACGTGCCCACAAACGGTCACAAACCCAAATGTGACTGTGAGAGAAAATATTTGCTCTGCATCTTTGCCTTTAGCCAAACGATCATCCATTTGTGAAAGTCTAAATGACACTTCTTCCTTCATCCTACTCAAGTATAAGTAGAAGATTCGTAAATCCCAAACTATAATCTGCCTCTTTCTCTCCTCAGGCGCGTGTGGGAGGGATCGAGTTCTCCCCCGGTGTCGTCCACATCACGTCCGACAGCCCGCTCAGCAGCACGGCAATCATCGGCATCGCAGCAGCTGGCGCCCTGCTCATCCTCTTCATCGTGGTGGTGCTCATCGCCTATAAGCGCAAGTCTCGTGAGAGCGACCTGACCTTGAAGAGGCTGCAGATGCAGATGGACAACCTGGAGTCACGTGTGGCGCTGGAGTGCAAAGAGGGTAAGTGGAAGACGCCCGTCGTCAGGAGCTTATTGATTTAAAAGCTTTCTACTGTAAATCATCATTGGCGATTTCATATAATAAATCATCTTATCTTATCACCCGCTGCCATAAATATTAAAGTGTTCATGTTTGTCTGGTTTATCCATCAGCGTTTGCTGAGCTGCAGACAGACATTCACGAGTTGACAAGTGATTTGGACGGAGCAGGAATCCCGTTCCTGGACTACAGGACCTACACCATGAGGGTCCTCTTCCCTGGGATTGAAGAGCATCCTGTCCTCAGAGACCTGGAGGTACTGCTTCTGGGCAGATATATGAACACACAGTGTAGTTTAACTGGAAATGTGAGCGGTCAGATTGTTTGGCAACACCTAAGTTCCACTGGTGCAGAGTCATGTCGTCAGCGGTCGACATGAATGTTTGGAGCCTCTGCTGTAAGAAAAGGTGAATCAGTCATCAGCCCGTCATGTGTCGGATTTCATCGGTGCAAACAGCTCATGTTTACAGCTACAATGCAATTGGCCTCAATTGAAAAGGGAGCGAAAATTAGCAAGCGAATTAACGACGCAGTGGATCACAGTCGGTGAGACTGACGCTGCTTGTGCTGCTGTCTCGTAAACAAAAGCCCTCTGACGCATGACAACGCTACTCATTGAGAAACAAACAAGGCGGCCCTTAAATCAGGAGAGCGGTCTCATCAATAACTCTAAATACATGAGACATTTTCTCTCTGCAAATTAAAAGTCAATCAAAGAGAGAAAAGCAAAAAAAAAAAAAAAATCCAATCATTTATTCCTGGTGGTGACATTGATCGACAGCCGTAATTGAGCAGGTCGTCTTGTTCCATTAAGAGAATGATGGACCCCATTTCCCGGGCCTCGGGGTTGGCCACTCTATCCCTGATGAGAATTTCCCAGTAATAACCGATATTAATTATGCTTTAATTGGTATAAATTCCAAACTGTATCAAGAGTATAATATGGACGAGCAGCTTAATGAAAAAAGCAGAGGGCTTGTCTTCGGCGGCTGATGGCCGCTTAATTGTTATTGATGTGTCGGAGGATTTAAAGTTTCACTGTTGGATGTCAGAGTTACAAACAGCACAAGTGACGGCAGGTGTTTTCCAACACTTGTGTATGTAGTGCAGGACAACGTGAGGGGTTTTTGTGTTGTTTCTGAGCAGGAAACAAACAATCAAGCGACTGCTGCATTAACACGCACTCACACAGTCACCTGTACATAGTTCCCCCACGCTGACACACAAAAATAAATTACAGTTGCAGATTACAAAGAGTTCCTCCAGGAATGCAGAGGGGGGAAAAAAAGAGGGAACATATGCTGGCTGACAGCAGCCCGAGCTGCAAAGAGATGCTGTCTTACAACGAGCACTCCTGACATAATACAAGAAAGACGCCAAGCCAGGGGGGGCTGTTATAAATGGTGCAGGGATCTGGGGCTCAGACAAGGGGAATTCACGTCCCTGCCTTAGCTCGCTACCGTGAAAAGCAGCAGCAGCATCAAAGTTAGAACCATCTCAGGAGCTTCTGAGATTTCCTGCCGTCGTCGCCCACATTCAGACGGTGTGTGTTCTTTGCATCTCTCCCCGTTTATTACAAAACTAAACAAAACAAATCTGTCCAAATGTCATCAGGTCGCCTCTGATGTCCCTGCTGTGTTTAATGTGGCCGTTTCTCCCGTTCTCCTTACAGGTGCCAGGCTACCACCAGGAGCAGGTGGAGGAGGGGCTGCGTCTCTTCGGCCAGCTCATCAACAACAAGGTCTTCCTGCTGTGCTTCATCCGCACCCTGGAGGCCCAGCGCGGGTTCTCCATGAGGGACCGCGGCAACGTGGCGTCCCTCATCATGACGGTGTTGCAGAGCAAGCTGGAGTACGCCACCGACGTGCTCAAGAACCTGCTGTCGGACCTCATCGACCGCAACCTGGAGAGCAAGAACCATCCCAAGCTGCTACTCCGCAGGTGAGAGGGAGTGGACGTCACATGACGCAGCACATGACTCCTGCCGTTTGCATCAATAGCTAATCAGTTCAGATTGATTATCAGTGAGTCCAGAGTCTTGTTTAAAAAGCGAAAGGAACAGTGTTCCCGTGCCTCTGATGAGTTTGGTACACGGGGGAAGCATCCTCCTCGAGGCCGCTGCGGATGTGTGGGATGGTTATTTACACAATCCGCACACACGCGCTGTTTTATGATGTTTTGTTCTGGGGTCGTCTGTCAAGACTTGGCATCCCTGGATGATTTGACAGACATGTCAGATAGTATTTTGTCTCCGTCTCTCAATGCCGATTCTCTCCCTCTGGCAAAGAACTCATCCCTGCCAGTAAAGACAAACATACACACACACACACACACACACAAGAAGCAGATTAACCTGACTGAAGTGAACGATGCCTGGCGTCACGTTAAGGAGACAGCCGGCATATTCACCTCATGAAAGCCTGTTTAGACCCGACTTGGTGATGCACAGACAGAGATTAATGCTGTCTAGGGCAGCAGGCGTGATTAATTGCAGCCAGAGCTCACGGTGGATTGTGGAGCCACGCACACACACACACACACACCAAAACATAATGGAATAACCGGTGATGCTGGCAGGAGATACAAGGATAAGAGATGGCACCTAGAGCGGAGAACGAGAGGAGCAGCCAAGGACAAAGGAAACACTTGAAGCCGTGTCACTAAGTGAAGGATGCTGTCGACTGGGGCTGTGGAATCAGCTCTTTGATCACTGAGCTTACACTCCTCGGGAGTCTTGTATGTTAGATACCGTTGATTTATCTTGTCTGTTGGACTTTAGGGTGGAATTCATGGTAGTAAAACGTGCTGTAAAAAGGTTATTTAGATGTAGACAACTGCCTTTTCTAGCTTCCAACCTTCTAAAAACGTTCTTCTTTTCGTGGGTGAGGAGGAAAGCGCGACATTCAGACAGAAGTGGAGGCGTGTGTGCACGAATGCACGGCCTGCCATCGCCTGTTTGTCCTCCACGCCACTGCGATGGACACTGATCTGATTGTATTCATCTCATCTCGCTCCTCCCTCCGTGGACATGCCTATCAGTCCCCGAGCATCCCAGCATGCACGTGACATGTGACGAGGCAGCGCGCGCGTGCTGCGCCACGCCAAAGTGTGGGCTGACTGGCGTGTCCTTGGGCAGCAGCTGAAAATAGGGCCGATGCGCAGGCACCAAGCTGAGATGGTCTGGGAAGGATGGCGCCCCTTCCTCCTTTCCTTCCTCACCCTGTCACCTTCTGTACTGTTTGTCTTCACTTCTAAGACTTGGGCTGCTCACTATCCTTATCTCCCCCTTCTTGAATCTATAGTCCCAGCCCTCCTCTCCACCCCCACCCCACCCCCCATCCGTGCTTTCCTGATTGCTAAATCAATGCTTGGAGTGTGTGAACAGGGCATCTCTGGCGCCGCATCTGAGCACGGCTACCCGCTGACTCCTCTTCCAAGAAATCTCTGTATGTGCGCACACATCCTTCCATCTGTCCCATCTCAACCTGCGCTGAAGCACAACCACCAGGCAAGCTCACTAACGAGAGCCTTCCGCAACCATCTGTCGCATTCCTCGCTGCATCCTCCAACTGCTCACTTCCCTCCCTTTCACCCATCATGCAGACGGACGTCGGCGATGTTAGAAACCCTGTCTGGTCGCCGCTAACATGACAGAATTTCGATTCTGGTCACAGGTTGAAAGCCAAATATGTTTCTGTGTTGATATCTTGGCTCAGACGCATGCACAGTGCCCGAGTCTCCCGTCGTTTAAACTGTAAGGATCATCTCCGTCTTGCCAGCGGCTGTTTGACACGTACGATGACCAATCTCCCCCATCCAGAGCCAGAGTGAAAAGTGGAAATGATTTCTGATTTCAAGCTGGGATGTTTCAAAAACCAGACTCACACGCCTGATCAACACATGGGGTCCCCTCCTGCAAAGAACGTGCTGCCTCGAGTCTCTCCAAAGGAGGCGGAGATAGATTTTTCAGAGACGTAACAGGACGTTACAGTGTCTGTTTCCCAGGCAGCTGTGCTCCGCCAGTGTTGAACGTGTGTGATGAAGCACCGACTCATCCACCTGACAACAGTAATCAGCAGGAACTAACCACTGCCAGACCCCCCCCCCCCCTCCCTTCTCAATGCCCACTGCCCCTCTGACTGGCTGCCAACACGCCACGGCACATTTCATAGCTCTTACCTAAACATCAGCTGTGTTTTGAAAAGCGGCCGACGAGAGGTTAGCAGACGATTGTTTGGAATTTGTAAAACCAAACGCTGACGTTAGTTTCCGTCACAGGGCCGTTTTTATCCCTGCTCCCCACAGACGGTGCTGTGACTGAGAATGAGCGCAGCCCAACTGGTGGGACGGTGCCAAGACTTCTTATTACTGCAGAGCCGGCTCCCTTTGCCAGAAGAAGGATACACACCCACAATATACACGAGTCAGCACACACGCTAATTTCCGACTACATACGCAGTGGGATTAATTTGTGCTTTTATGCACGCTAGCCTTAAAACGGCCTTGTCCACTCACACAGACAGCCACAAAATCAGGTCCATTGGACCCAGAGAAAGAGAAAGGAAGGCCCGACGGAATAATTTGTCTTTTCTTTATTTCCCCTTTTTCGCTGCTCCCTCCCACATCTTTTCCTGCGCACCTCCTCCTTTCTCATGCTTCTTTCATCCCTTTGATCGATGGGCTACATTTGTGGAAATGGAGAGGATTTGGAATTGTGTATGATTACAGGATCTGGAATTGGGCAGCGAAAGGGAGGACGGAAGGCGCCACATGAAAGAAAAGATCAAAAGTGACCTCGCTGACCTTTGGGTCTGTGGAGGGGGCAAGTTCGGGTGGGGTGGCAAAAAAAAAAGTACGGGCACAGTAAGAGGCAGGAAGCTAATCCCCCCCAGGTGTTGTGCCAGGGTTGCTGGGGGGATGCCAGACCAGCCCACTGGCACAGCAGACATCATGCTGCCCCCCACTTAATGACTCAGTGTGGAGCCCCTTGAAGAGGCTGTCTGAATGGCGAGGGGGTGGGAGGGCTGCAGGTGGCGGCCGAAACGCTCGGACAATACCGTCGCACAATGGCTGCTAATCCTGAAATATTGATGCCTGTGGTCGTTGTTCATTGAGAGCAAAGCTTGGTGTGTGTGTGTGTGTGTGTGTGTGTGTGTGTGTGTGTGTGTGTGTGTGTGTGTGTGTGTGTGTGTGTGTGTGT
>JBBMJM010000003.1:4403501-4415091 GCA_037832705.1 Centriscus cristatus | reverse complement strand
GGCAGATTTAATATATTATAAATTATTATGACGGATAAAAGCCAATCCATGAAAGATTGCTCGTTTCTAACTCAGGGTAACTGAGTCAGTAATGTGACTGATGATTCAAACCACGTTGTTTCCTGTAGGACCTATAACTGACTGACAGGAGGACAAGACACACCTCTCGCTCTTCATTTTCTTTCTTTCTTTTTATTTTTTGGTCATATAAAGGGGCGGTTTGTATAAATGTAGAAGTACCATAATTGATAGACTGCAAATGATTCACAAGAAAATACTGACGTTGGCTCATGGAAATCAAACTGAACTTCAGAGAAAGCACTTTTCAAAAGAAAAAAAAAATAGATAAAACGAGAAAAACAAGAGAGAACGAAAGCTGTCTGAGGTTATGCATTTAGTAGAATCTCTTCTCAGGGGGATGTTGCACAGGGAGCAATGAGAAGAGGTTGCGAGGTGGAGCAAGAAAATAAAAAAAAAAGCTTTAGTGTTTTCAAAAACGACTTCTGTAAACTCACTTAAAAGGAGGGAAACAAAAGGTTGACGGATTGATCCAGATGAGTTCTGTTGCTGTCGCCTCGTCATTTCCCCTCCTGTCACTGAAGCACCGGTTGGGGAAAAGAACATTCCTCAGCGGACCTTTTTGGTATTTTCCATCAGGAAAGAACAAAAGCTTTGTGGTTGTCGGGTCTTTTATGCTTTTGGTAAATGTTGCTCCTCACTCCGAACACTGCCTGGTGCTCACCCAGCCTGTGAGATTTTCAACATGAGAATTGTACTTCTCTGTTCAAATGAAATGATGGTTCCCTCCTTTTGAAATTTGTTGTACATTTTATTTATTTGATTTGTTTGTTTTTCTTTGGTTTTTCCTTTGCAAATGGCATGCACCACTTTGTTTTTGGCTGACTTTGGAGATGGGCAAATCGAATATACTATGTGAATGATTTAAGCACATTGAATCCTGAGCAGGACATGCTCAAATTTCAATTTTTTATGAAATGACCGGTATTTAACTAGGATACTATTGGGATGAACTGGCTGTTTAAATTTCACATGCTGTCACTGATAATCCTCTGTACACTCCCTAAGCTTGATTGGCAGGCACACCTGGCTGTGGGAGGAGTTAAATGAAGACATTACCAACAGTCACCATGCATGAAATGCGTCCAACACTTGAGCAATGCTTGGCATTGGAAGTGTCTAATTGGTTGTTGTGTACGTCAAGTTGGACCCAGCGAAGGACAATGGAACGCACTGATCTGATAGTTAAAACAGGATCGAAGCCCCAGTGTCGATGGCAAAGCACTTTTCTGTTCCGAGCTCGCCTCCGATGAAAGGCTGCTCACTTCCACATACGGTGACAATATAGGATTACTGTAGTGTGACCTCTGCCCCCGCAACACAGGACAGACAAAACAAACAGGCGCCCTGGTTAACTTGTTTTATGTAACGCATGTGAAGCATGGATTTGTGCTGAAAAAACAAAAGGAAATGCATGTGATTGGCACTTAACGCGCAGGTTTGCATGGAAAAAGTCCAAAAGCACTGAGACTGAACTCCCCTGAGAGGGGCTAATCCCTGATCATTTACACCAATCTCAACAATTGCAACATTGTACATTTGGCTTTCTGTGAGAATATACTAATTTGTAGGTGTGATAGAACACCGAATACCCTTTGTCAGCCAGGTGAGACCTCTGAGGTGCATGCCATTCCAACTATTGGTTTTGATATATGAGTTCTACTGATTATTTATATCATGTGGTTAACGGCTCCCCCTGTCCGGAAAAGTCCTCCTCCTTGCAACTGAGTCTCACTGCAGTTTTAGTGGAAAAAAAACATTCATTATATATTATATACTTTAAAAATCGTTTATCTGTATACCTCTATATACACACAATGAATGTAGTCAACCGAAAGAAAGCCAGAACAGTGATTGGCCAAAACACACCTCTGTCACTTCAGTTTTAATACATTCCTGTTTTGGTTTGGTTTGGTTTGTTTTTTTTTGTTTTGGTTTGGTTTGGTTTTTAAAAAAATACTTTGTTTTTGTTTCATTTTCACACTGCTCACACTGAAAACCGAGGTTTTCTGAAGCGGGTGTACGACAGTAGCCTTCAGTACTGTAAATGTCTCAGGATTGAGCCAGTGAGATGGGCAGCAATATTTGTCAGTCGGAAAATGGTGCATACTTAACTACCTGTACTAGATGTAATTTATGGACACAGACATAAACATGTATACACATATACGGTGTGTGTGTGTGTGTGTGTGTGTGTATGTATATATATATATATATATATATACACACACACATAGATATTACATGAATATTGTAGTAACGCGGTCAGCACAGACCATTATATACCTCAATCTCTGAATAATGACTTCTTTCCGTGCCTCATACTTTTATGTAAGTATCCCTTACCTGGGAGCCTCGTGAAGGGATAACTGATACTTTGGGAAACCTTCGTATTCTCCGCTTCTTCTCTCTTTCTGTTTTTTGTTTTGTTTTGTTTTCAAATTCCATTGTATAGTCTCCCTCGTGGAAGGGGTGGAGGGAGATGCTGCAAGAGTCTGACTGACCAATATTTGCCACCCTTTTCCTTTTATTTTTTTGTTTTTGTTTTGTTTGTTTTTTTCAACAACTGAACCTATAATGAATAGAACAGAACCAAGAAAGACCCTGAGGAGGCTCTTCCTGTGCTGGTTGAGGTCTTGGAAGGTATGGAAGGGCTGCAATCACTGAGTTTCTTCCTCAAAAAGTCTGAACATTTTGGGTTCCTGTTGTTCGGTTTCACCCTGGAGGCCATAAGTCAGGTTGGTCCCACCCTGGTGTGAAACAGATCCCTGCTCACTAAGGTTTCACCAGGGGTTCATCGCTTATGTTTTTATAAGTGTAACACAACTCCAGGCTGAAACTTGATAAAGGTTTTTTGTTCTTATTATTTCTCATAACCTGAGAAATCAGACTGAGAGGGGAGATGAGGGGACAGGTGGACAAGTTAACCTTCCTTTATATACTGTCAAAAATATTTGATCCAAAATGTTGTACACTTTGCCCAAAAATGAACACTCACACTGGAAAATGTACCTTTATATGATGAAACTAGATAATGTTTCTTCTTATTTTCTCCCAAGTGAAAGACTGTCATCATATGTTCAAGGAAAAGCAACTACTGAAACCTCACTGAACTCCCACTGTCACTTTGTTATCAGGAGGGTTTGTGACATTACGGTATCAGGAAACAAAGTACCACCACGTTTATGATTGCTGTGCTCCTCACGCTGCATCACTAGTTGTCATTATACCTCAGGTCTGACCACGTCAACGCAGCTGATTGTACATTAGAAACCACACAAAGAAAAATCAGGACTTTTCATACAGCTCATTTCCAGATTTGTTGATGTAACCAACGGAAGCCCTTTTTTTTAATAATTGTCGTTCTCGTTGTCGTCGTCTGTGCTGTTGTTATGCTGATGGAATCTTCTGTTCCGCTCTTTGTTTTCTTATGAGAAGAAATTGTGGATTCTTTGAAAAAGTCACATGTCAGGTTTCTGCAGAGACAACGCTGTATTCTCTCCGGCACGTACAGCTACGGTAGAAGATCAGAACACACACACACACCCTTCTCATCAGGTAGCCATACTTTGTGTGGGTGGGTTCCATGTATAATTATGATGCTGGGAGTCTGCTGTCGCTTTTAGAATCAGGTGGGTGTGTTCGTCCACAGCCTCCAGAACATCAGCCCTGCTGGCAGGTTTACATTTGGCACACTGGGACATCACAGGCACTGCCTCTGTGAAAACATCCTGTCACGTCCGATAGGTCTGACAAAGCCCCACCCCATCCCCACCACCCACCTCCTTCCCACATTTGTTGTGTTATCATTTCAGTCCCAGCCTTCCTGCTGAGGATCCCACCTGTGGGTGCAGACGCATAAACGACACACATGTCCAAACAGTTGCAATGCTCCAATCGTAAATTCAACCTCTAAAGTTCACCTGTTTCTCAATAGATGGTCGAAGTAAAAAGGTTTAGTCCATGTCTGGCCATTTAATCCATTTAATTTTTCCCGACCAAGTGGGACATGTCTCGTTGGCTTACTTTTGAGGTAGCTGAAGATACAAGAACACTCGCGGCATCCCTCCGCTGTGTTGTAAGCGCTGCAGTGCTTTTTCTGACGACGTTTTGTGAAAGTGGAGGGAAAAGATCTAATCAAAAGTGCATGTGCGTGGATTGTTGTAAATGTCAAAGCGTTTGTGAAGACGTGACAAGCGGCTTGCTCAGGCTTTGAAAGCTGAGTTAAGAGAAGATCTTAAAGGCCAGACACGCCTCTGAAATGATGTTGATTCACGGCAAAACTGAGGCATTCGCCCATTGCACTGTACTTTACGCAACAACCCCCCATTGGCAGGGGCGTGGTGGTTGGGAAGAGAATAAATGGACTGTGAAGCTGAAGGTTGGCTGTGTGCAGCGTGTAGTCGCCATGAGCGTATGAGCGCTCACACTCGCGATGCTGAAATTACCGGAACAATGAAAAGAGACACAGTCCAGTAAACACGCTACCCCTAACTTTTTACAGCCTCTACTGGTTTACACTATCTCCACGGGCCCTCAGCCCCAATCCACATTCTTAAGAAGACACTTGTTCTGCAATCAGAGACCTCAGTCGTGCCTACAGAAGACATCGATCACCATTTAAAATCACATTACAATGGGGTGGAAGATGATGATTGAAATCACACAGTTGTTTCTCCTAGAATGGCAATCTTCTGCCAGGTGAGGTTGAAGTGACGTTTGTCAGGCCTCCACTGATTATGTCGTTCTGGTCTAACATCCGCTGAGGCTTCAGCACCGGCTCCTGCTCCTCAGACACCATGGTCTGAGGAGATGGATGGAATCTCAGCGTAGACAAGTAGAGAAGGAACAAAGGCCAATGAAGATGGCCACCCCCGCACTGCGGCGCAACAGCAGAGCGTTAATGGCATTCCACTGAAATCCTCATCACTTCCGAGTCGACTATGAACTGTTCATCTTGGAACTCCGCTGTGAGGGAGGAAATCTATAGACCACGACCTCACAGCTGACAAACGTAGAAATTCAAGGCGAGCAAGCCGACAGACGGAAATCTGGTCAGAAAGCCGTGATTGAGAGCATTTCATCAGGTTCCATGTGTTGCCATGACAATCTTGCAGCATTGTTCCCATGTGAGGGGGGGGTGTCCGGCCCTTTACAGCTACTTTCCTATGCCAGCTGCTTTGTGTTGACAGATCTGTACAAAATTTGTTTAACAAATATCCACCAGACAATGTTCATCCTCCTCCCACTGAAACCTTCAGCTTTGGATCATCATGCTTCTGTCTAAGATGGCGCGTTTTCTACCTCAGTATGTCAAACGGACTCACAGATATTTTCAAGTTGATTTGGTGATGGGCGTAGCATGTTTGGACTATTTCGAGCATTCATTGGTAGATGGCACATTTGGAAGCATTTTCATGAAGGTGAAACACTGCATGCGTGATTCATCAGCCCCCTCCCCCTGTCCTGGTCATATTGTAGGATGGAAACACTCAACGACTCATTCTTCAGCTTTGAAGAATTTGCATCCTCTCCTTTCACTCCCCAACGTTCGTTATCCCTCAGCATTCCTTGGCTGGCGGCTCGCCGTGGGGCAGACATTTACCCCAGGAGACGTTTTTCCTCAGTAGCACTCAGGAACTCTTGGATTTGTCCCAGACACCCGGAGGCCTGTGAACACGCCCTTTGTCCTTGTCTTTTCACAGAGGCTTTGCCACGCTGTCGTCTGATGACACTCGTTGTCCTCTGCGACACACACACACACACACACACACACACACTGGACACACACCACACATTGACTGGTGTTACATGTTGTCTTTTCAGGACAGCTCGGACTTGTAGCTAATGAGCAGGGTTGTGTTTGTGCGTTGCTGTGGTTCTCTTCCTGCTTCTTTTTGTCGTCTTTCAAGGTATGGCGTCCTCTTCATTGACCTGGGGAGGGTTTGACACCTTGCTCCCTTCCATGTTCCGTTTCAGTTGCGACACACGGATAATCACTCCAGGGAGTATATTCATGGACGAGCTGCCGGCCCAAGAGCAGCACTGAACTTCTGCACGTTGCTCGATAACGAGGTCAGGCAGAGTGACAAAATGGACATACAGGACGGACGATAAGATGACGTGCTGGTGACTTCTACTGCCAAATCAGAAAGTGAACACGTCACATTCGAACATCACTTCAAGGGTCTTTGAAGCCTTTTCTCTTCCTTTTGACTGATTCTGTAGATTATTTTCAGCCAAATACTTCTCAGTGCTTTATGAACAGCGAGGATTGTAAATACGACTAACTCACAGAGCTGATTATTGGTCCAACTCGTTGACCAATAATCAGTTGACCGACAACACTTGGACTGTTGCCTTTCTGAATGTCGAGATTTGGAAAAGCGGCTCATAAAAATCTCCCCTAAAAAGAGAGCTTTGACTGAATCCGCGTTTGGGAAAGCACAAAGAGTGTTCTTTCTTTTGTTCTCGGATGCCGTTCTCCATTGTAGTGTTTGTTGGTGAGCAAAAATGGAAAGGATTTTTTTAAAAAGAAAAGTGCAACACAGAATACCTCAGAAGAAGAAGTCCATTTAACCTTGACAGCCTCCACTCACTGTCAGATCCCATCATGTAAACATCTCCTTTTCATCAACCCCCCATCTTTGTTTTCCATGCAGTGTCTTGTGCCCAGTGGAGGTTTCATTGTGTTTTGTACCATTTTCATGTGTCCTTCGGTGGTCCATTGCCATGAACGTTCTTGGTCTCAAACCTTTTGCAGCCTACCTCTTGGGTATCAGTGACTGATGGAAAGGACTGGAGGTGTAACATCCTTTCATACATCACTTTCTTGACAGCGCCGAAACGTTCACACAAGATGCTCTTTTAAGCCCCGCCAAACTAAAGGTCCTCCCATCTTTTGATCTCATAAGTGGGTTTGCTGAAAGACTGACGGACAATTCATGGGACACTTGTAACCACGTTGATCCCGTCGCATCCATCTACTTATCGACTCTTTATCGTCATAAACTGAATGTATAAGCGCAAACACAACTAACCTCTACTTTAACTATACATATTTAAGAAGAAATACTCTATATGTGCACATAGATATACCTATACACGCCCCACAGACACACACCAATGCATATGTAAATAACAAATCTCTAATGTCATATACTTTTATCTTGAAAAGGAAGGGGATGAGCCTTTTCCATCGATGATTCAGGGAAACAATACGTAAGTTCAGTGCAGTACTTTAGGTGAAATGACTCCCAATCAGTTACTTTTGCTGTTTGTTTCTTCATCCGTTCTTGTTGATTCCCCATGATGTAGCGTCCGGCGCAGTGGCAAGGCGACCGACTGGAGCTTTTAGTTCACAGAAGTAGTCGTTGGGGAAGTTTGTGTGTTGTGTGTGGGGGGGTGTTGTGTTGGGATTTTAGGTGTTTGTTTGGGTTTTTTTTTGTTGTTGTTGTTTTTTTAGAAGATGCTGTAAAGACAGTATATTTATGATGAGGATAACCTGGACAGAGAAGTCACCTTGGGATCGGGGGGTCATTGAGGAGGAGGATGGAGAGTTGTATATAAAAACTGCTTTACCATCCCCTCGCCTGTCTTTTTCTCAGGCGGGGTGGAACTGTATATTTAGGGCACTGATGATGGCAGTTTGTGTGTTTTTATGTCCTGACAAGTGAAGACTGTTTTAAATGAAAGCGGTAGAGGAGGGAGGGGACACTCATCCTGTCAAGGGTTTTGTAAAAAGCCAACAGATGCCGAAGTCCTTGGATGAAATGTCTCCCTTGAGCTTTGCGGGGAACGATGGACAGTTTCGTGAACATGGACCCGCTCAATATTTTTGCATGCTGGTGTACATACCCTCTATCAGTCTTTGTTGGAAGAGGCTGGTTCATCGAAAAGCGCTTTTTCTGGATGTTATCCACGAGACCGATTCTGATGTTTTGAATATGAAATATTACCCCTAATGAAACAATCCCTGTCCTGAGTAGAGGAGCACCTAAGGTGTTTGTCACTGCAGCAGCTTTCGTGGTGGCTAACACTCTTTTGCAATCATTTTCTTCCTTGTGTAAAGTTGACAGTGTGTATGAGTGTGTGTGGCTCTGTAACAAATTATGTGAAAAGCTCGCTCCTTTTCGTTTTCCTTCCTGGTTCTTCAACCATATTTGGCCACAGGTTTAGGGACATTAACCAATGTTGCTTCTGATGGATCCCTCTCAGCAGGAGTCTCATAGGCCCAAATGACATTACCCAGACACCCTCAGGGACC
This sequence comes from Centriscus cristatus, assembly GCA_037832705.1. NCBI lineage: Eukaryota > Metazoa > Chordata > Actinopteri > Syngnathiformes > Centriscidae > Centriscus > Centriscus cristatus. The sequence continues at coordinate 4,406,747 of JBBMJM010000003.1, read as the reverse complement.
CCCCCAACACCACAGCTCTCACTCTTATTCAGGTACTTGATCTACACTAAGGCCTAGCAGTTTTCTTTCGAGGGTCATGGTAATTATACACCAAGATCAGAATCCATTTTCGTTGACCTCAACAGTTTCATTTCATTTCTCACTAACGTCCTTTAATAACTCTTGATAACTATCTTATGAATGTCGGTTTTCTTAGTCCAGGACCGCCAAGCACGCTGGTCACTCGTGTGGCGTGCCATCATCTTTAAAGCTGAGAGGCTACGACGCACCGTCTAATGACCACTTACACCAAGCTGACCTCTGAAAACCTACACACAAGTGCACAAAATAACAGAATGCATGGAATTCCTTCCTGGTATGTTGGTTTTACGCCAAACTTGTCATCAGGTTAAATCATTTTTCTCTCCACCGCCAGTGAAGTTACACTCAACACTGAGGAATGTGACACTTATGCCTTCTGTTGTTTGTAAGCTTCAGGGAAATCCAAGCCACTGAATTAGTGTATGTGAAAGCAGGAGATGGACAGATGCGTTGTGTGATCCAAGGTGTGAAAGGACAGGCTGAGTCGACAGATGGTGGTTAATTCACGCTTGTGTGTCTGTTGCCCCACATGGCTGGTGGATTTGGAGTTATTGATTGATCGGGTCTGGATTTCTGGTAAAGAGTGTCTTCAGAGTATATTTTGTATCTCAGACAACAATCAAATCAGCGTTGCTCGGTGAGAATAGTGTAGAGAAGATAAATTTCGGTGCGTATTCCATGTTGTAAGAACTCAGAGGGTTCCTTTTGACATTCCTGAGGTTGGGTTTGGTTGCTGCACGTAGCGCTAACGGGTCAGCTCATCTGAAAAGTTGTCCAGGGCTTTGGACGCTAGCTTGGGTAAGATGAAGACAAAGCTCTTCTTCTTCTTAATCTTCATCTTCTTCTTCTCCTTCTTCTTCTTCTACTAGTACTACTGTGTATCTGTTTTTCCTGTAGAGGTTTATGACATTTGGTGATCTCACCTCGGTTCTTAACGGGTGGCTGGATGCCCCGCTGCAGGGCTTGCTGGGCTTTTTTTTCTTCTTTTCTGCTGAAATTGTGTTTTTCGGTTTGATGATATACCTCATTATTACAGTCCAGCGGGCCCTAGGAGGCACTGTGCCAATGCTCAGGATGCCCAAGCCCCCCTTCCACATGTTGGTCCCACCTGGACTGTACCTCTCTCTCACACACACACACACACACACGCACACACACACACACACCTATACACCGACACAGGTTTCCAAATACCCCAGTGGACCTCATTTTTCAATACCGTTTACAGTTTGACAAAAAAATGTATAATTTAAAAAAATATTTTCTCATATTGTAGTTTTATTTATGTACAATATTTTTGTTTTTGCTCTTATTTTGTACCTCGTGAGTTGGACTTCTAGGCTTATATTATCAATGTCCGTGTAAATGAGCACTAAACAACGATCACAATCATTGATTTTAGTTTGATTGACTGTATTATTGTTTTACTTTCCCTGTTTTGAATGCGAAATCCAATTTTATGATTCGGCTGTTAAATAATACATTGTCTCAAAATGTCTGTGATTTTTTTTTTCTCTTCGTTTTTTGAGAAATTATTTGATTTCCTGCGGTCTTTTTTAATTTAATTTTGCATTAACGTCAGGTGACGCTGATTAGATCTGTCTTTGTGCATGTGTAAAATATTTTACTGGTTATGTTATCTTCAATTTGGTAAGAAAAAAAGAAACTTTTGACACACATTTCAGCTGTAATGTTGTGTAAGGTAGTATTCACTGGATGCTAGAAACTTCTTTTCAAAACCACTATTCTTCTAATAAATTTTGTTGTGAAAATAATGGAAGTCTTGTCAGTTCAGAATTTATTTGGTCTCACAAGTAGAATCCAGCTTGTAGAATTGTCGAGTGTGACCCGACAGAGTCACATGGCTCCCCACCACAACAACATCACCCAAACTATATATGCGGGTCACATTTCCAACGACACCCTCAAAGCGCTTTTCAGTCTGCAAGGAAACACCAGGAGCTACAGCCTATAAGAGGAAAGCCACCGAGTACCTGGAGCAAGCAAACTGACCTAAATCCTGTTAATTGTTTCCTCTCTAGCCAGATAATACAGTGTTTTACAGATCGTGTTGTACTGAACTTTTATCAGTCTTCCAGAAAGAAGTACGTCCCGGAGGGTTTTTCTTTTTTTGTCCAGTCTGACCTAAATAATTCTGGATCATCTGCAGTGGGTCAACTAAAGCGTTCGTACTTAAGCATAGAAATGGTTGTTTGGACGAAGTCGAGGTGAACAAACAGAAACAATATGACCAAAACGACCATTTCAGCTTTGTGAAAGCGTGGAAGGAAGGAAGGAATCTGAATACAAAATGCTGCCTTTTGATCATGAGATATCTTGGAGCGGCGAACAAAGGGTCGTCGTTTCTGCAGGTTGCCTCTCCACCCAACCAACCTGTCTCCAACACACGTCAACGCCAACGTTGACAAACTTTGGAGTTCTGAAATGACGCAACGACTTCAGAAAACGTTCCTGAAAGTTGAAAGTGTCACTCAGTTCCCCGTCCGGTTGTCAAGAAGGAGCTAGCAGTCCATCACTTCCTGGAAAGTGATGGACTGCAGTGGCTGCATCACTTTACTGAGGAACTGAGTTCAACCTCTCAGCTTTCAGGAACATTTTCTAGTCACATAATTAATGTCAGAAAATGTCCCTTTTTGGAAAAATTGAAAATGAGCATTATATATTTTTTCTTTTTTACAGATCAATCCATGAATATATGTTCTGTATCTTATCCAGGTCATCTTCATCTAATTAATCCATCTGCTCTCCTATTCCAGAAGAGAACTGGATGTTGTAACTGCCGAGCCCATAAAGACCTACGCAGTCGCCGTGATTTCCCATCGTGCTCACATACCGACAGGATTGTGAAAGTGGATTTTAGGCGCTATTATAAAAGGTCTTAAAATACCTTAAGTATAACTTGGTGAACCCTGCAGAAACCCCATACATTAATCCCTCCCTCGCTGCAGAGCCTGAGGAAAGAGGCCTCTGCGGAAGATGGAGGCAGAAAAAGACAAATAACTTTTCAGGGCACAGGAAGTAGGTCATCCTCCTATCAAATATTTATTTCTCACACTGTGCCTTAGGCTCCAAAAGGGCTCTCTCTTTAGATACTGGATCTCTCTCTGTCTGTGTGTGTGTGTGTGTGTGTGTGTGTGTGTGTGT
>JBBMJM010000003.1:4219775-4231618 GCA_037832705.1 Centriscus cristatus | reverse complement strand
AGCCACACAATGTTGTAAGACTAGAATTTGAACTAGAATTGTTGATATCCGAGTTGAAAACTGCTGACCATTCAATTCCTCCAGCTGGGAATCCTTTACAGCAACAACGTAAATCAAATCCTCACCTGTCTCGATGGCATGGCTTTCGTCTCTCTTCCAGTCGTCTGCAACATCGTTTGCCAGGGGGTCGTCGGGATTGGGAGCACTTAATAACGCCTGGATAGATAGCAACACTGTACGGATTTGCAGGGCTGGAGACCACTTGTCTAGAGGAAGGAGAGATGAGGGGGGAAAATAAAAGACAACCACAGGGTCAATTCTGCAAACACAAAGAAGGGGATCTGTTGTAACTGGTTTACAAGCATCAATGATGGAGAATTAAGATGAGATGCAGAAACAACACTAGAACATGAGTGAATAACAATGAGAAATGTGAACATACTGGTGGGCAAATCTGACATGACATTATTTACAACCTCACCAAAGACCTAAAATCTGATCAAATGTGTGCCGAGACACATAATAACCTAATAAAAAGCCTCTGGTGTCACAACAGGTATGTTCTCTGATGTCAGGGAGTGACAGGTGGAATACACACATTCATTCTTAAAAATGAATTCTCATCACATTTTCTTACCTTTCAAAATGTCTAAACATATTCTTCCCAGTTTGTCAACGTTGGGGTGGTAGATTTTGGTCATGAATCGCACTTTGGGGGCTGCCATGGGATACTCTTCTGGAAGAAACAGTTCAAGTTTAAATGTGCCTCCTTCAAAGGGGGAGTCTTGAGGTCCGGCAATGACCACATGGAAGTAACGCGCGTTTCCTTCATCAGGTGTAGCCTTGATCCCCGGAACGGGTTCTGCCATCAACCGCTGTGTCTCCTGAGCAGTCAGAATTGGGGGGAGTGGGGTGGGGTGGGAAATCACATGACAGACAGTAAAATACTTAAGATGAGAATGTAGAATCATCCTGTTTAGTCACAAATACACTTTCAAATGTATCCACAAACAATTTTCACTAATTAACTGACAGAATTACCGGTAAGCTGCAAAACTGCTATGTTGCTTTTACAAGCAAACCAAAGAGAAATTTATATATTTAAGTTGATACCAAAGCATCATCGTCCACTAACTTCTGTCTGAAATAATTGGAAAACTAGTATTGAAGAGCTATGAAACCCCAGACACATACAACTGAACGCTAAAGATTTTGATATAAATAATCTTTGATTGTGTACCAGTGGGGAAATTTGCAGTGTCACAGCAGCAAAGTTGTAGCATTAAATAAAAGAGTAAAAGCTGGGGATTCAATATTTTATTATTATTGTTGTCAGTTGGGATTACATATGCCAGGAGCATATATTGAGTACTCGGGTACATTGTGATGAGTATTCTGCTATTACGCCAATACAGTCTATTGAGCCTATGCACATCTCTGGATGTGTCTGTTATTGTGGGGCAACATGCAGAATATCAGATCAAATGAAGCACAGTTTGTCTCTTCGTTAACAAAAGGGAAAAGGGCGCAGTAATAATAATATCACGGAAGCAGGTGGTCATCTCTACTTCCTCAGCGTGATGCTATTCTGCAGAAACCTGCTAAACTTGACTAATGGCTCCAAATGTGGCGAAAAGCGATGATCGCGCCGACTAGCCGGGAAAGGCCCACTACGGTCAGGTCGGTGGAGGAACCGCCACCCAACAGGCTCAAATAATTAAAATGTGGATTTCATATCACGTTAACATTAAATAATCAGTTTTTAATGACGATTTTCTGTGTCGACTATGTGCAGCCAGCGTTTTGCATCGGCGCCGGACATGTGAACCAATCACAACAGCCACCGTTGCTAGCCTAGCATACTTAGGGAATCCATTCATATGTCGGCTCGGAGTTCCAGCAACAATTTATGACACAGGGTACTCTAAAGTAGAACCGTTTACAAAAGCCTGATAATGGAGAAAAAACAACAACAGACGGAAGATTAGGGAGTAAACGGAAGTGTCAAACTAAACACTTGGGGACACAGCCGAGCGAGTTAGCTTGGGAACTAGCTAGACAAGAGCTAATCGCGCTAACATTTGGCTACACGCTGAACAGCATCGGTACCAGCTCCATATTGTCATGAAATAAACTTAACGATACACTTAATTAGTCGTAGTAAAATGTATGTACCTTAGTGATCCTACGAGGCAAACCCGACATCGTGTGTTTGCGATTATATTTTTAGCCGTGGACTCGCCTTCTCTTCAGGCTGGATTGACTGCGCTGCCGGGGCGGGACCGATCACTCCCTCTTCCGGTGTTTTCACATCACGTCATGACGAAGGAAAAATGCTGTCTGTCAAGATTTCCAGCGTAAATTCATATTTTTGGGGGGTTGGACACTATTTAATTCAATCAAATTAAATTATTGTGAAGTGGCGTGTTAACTTTTCCACTCATTTGCTTCAAGTTTGTGGGAAGTGAGTCGATTATCATGTGAGATTTTGTTCCCCCATTATATTTGGTGTAGGTCTCCTCTAACTGTATTACTAGCTTGGAGAAAATGTCAATGATGGGAGTCACATCACGATCTTGGTGAAAGCATATTTCATATAAAATAATAAAACAAGGCAAATATAACTTACATTTTTTGCCATTTTGGTTAGAGGAACAAAGGAACGAACAAGACCCAACTGAAACCAATTCTTCAACCAGCTCAACAGCCTCCAAGTCTGTATGTATTTGAGTTTCTACTGAATACCGAAGGCTACACGTTTGACAGATTGATATTAAATATCAAAATGTAAAATACAATGTTGGATGTATTTATTTACTGTTCATCCATAAGTGAGTTCTCATAGAAGAGAATCTCCTGTTGAGGGAGAGACATCATCCTTCATTATTCTCTCATCAAAGTTAAAGATTAGATTGAAGGCACGCAAATTAATTCATTTTCCAGATCAAAAGAACCCAAACCCATCACTTGAGAGCAAATCGAACAAAAGCCAACATCAGGACTCTTATTGACATTTTATTGCGTTACACAAAATGTGAACTGCATATTTACAAAATGGTGAAAAGAATTCGACATTCCTAATTAGAGTTCACTGTGTATTTTACTCTGGTGTCTCTGTTTTGTGGGAGTGTGACAGCTCAAGCTGGAAAAGCACTTTCCATCTCCTCTTTGGAAACAGTGAAACAACGCATCTGTGGAAACATCATCTTGAGGCTTTGCCATTTTCATGAATATCCATCCTGTTGACGGAAACAAATCAGATTAGATGCTGACAACGTGGGTCATGTTTGACATGTATTCATGTCAAAGCTTTTACAGCTTTGTAAAAAATAAGTGAACATTATTTTTAATCCACGCACCCATTTTCGTCTTTCAGGTGCTGGTACAGCTCGAACTTGTTGTTGACTGAGCTCACTCTTCCAATAAACTCCTGATGCTTCCTGGAGTTGGCCACATTGATTCGACTGGTCCACATGCTAAGGAGTGAGACGGGACCTGAGGTGACAAAGTATTGTGTGAGTACACAAAGGTCCGACTGACGACACTGACACACACACACACACACACACACACACAGAGTCTCAGATTCAGATTCAGTATCAGTGCTGTGAAATGTTTTCTGGAACCTTTGGCTCTCTCCGGGGGCTGCACCTCCTCTGTGGACAGACGGGGCTTCTTGTTGAGGGGTTCTGGGGAGTCTGGGGAATCCTTGATCACCTCTGACTCTTGTTCTTCCTTATCCAACACACCTTTTACCCTTTAGGTTAAAACCAACAAGACAAGCATAATGTAACACCACAGACCACCCACGGACCATCCAAAAGGAACAAAATCATTTTTTATATAAAGTTAATAAAGACCATCTATTCATTGTATACAATTTATTAAGGTTCCCTAAGGATTCATGTTCAACAAGTTGTCGTCACCTCTCGGAGTCCTTCCAACTTTTGTCATCTGAGTCCTTGTTGCCATTTTTCTCGGAGCGGTCCTCCCTCTCTTCCCTCTTCCTGCCTCTCTTCTTCCTCTCTTCCTCCTCCGGCGGTTTGCTGCGGCAGGCGATGATGCAGTCCAGCACCCTCTGGTGTCTGTCAGTGGCTCCAGCGTGAGTTTTCACTAACGTTTCCAGCTCGTTCCACATGATACGGTACTGTTCATCTCTGGAAAAACAAAAGGAACGACGCAGAACCTTGAGCTGTGCAGTCTGCGCTCATTGATGCTGATGACAAAGAGATGTTCGACCTCTTGGGGCCTTTGCCTCTGGAACCCACAGTGGAGATGGGCAGTGGGTCATTCTTCCTCTCCATATCTACCAGGTTGTAGACAGTTTTCTGGCAGGTCAGAACATCCTCCTCTGTCAGAGTCTCTTTCACTATCAGGTTAGCTAAAGGGACCACCTAGTAGCAGTAGACGGGGCCACACAGATGTCATAGTGAGATGAATGGTGATAAGTTCGTCCAAAAATGTTTAGACCGACATGCAGAGGTCAAAAACAACAACGAACAATAACAAACGCGGCTGCTTACTGCCTGCATGTTGAAAATGGTGGTCTGGGAGATGATCATTGGCCAGTAACGTGTGTAGCGTTCAAGCTGAGCTTTGGCCCTCTCTGACGGCAGCTTCCCAGAGGGATCGTAGGAAGATTCTGACACCGGAGTGAGTCGGTTTTCCCTCATGAACTCACCGAAATCCTGAAGGAGAATGAAAGTCAAGAGCCAACCACAAGAACGTTGGCTTGACCGCACAACGAACGTACCGTGATTCTGTAGTCTGTCACTCGACCGCCACAGCCCTCGCTGATGGAGGGCGGGTCCTCCAGTGTGGAGCGGTTGCTGTTCAGCACATGCAGGAAGATCTCGCCCCCGTGGCTGCTGAGCATGTGGCTGATGACCTTCGACCCCGACTTCCTCGGCTGCTCCAGTAACACAGAGCGACCTGGTGAAATAACAAAACCAGAGTGAAGGCGTGAACAGTGGGATGTTTCTCACACAATTCCAGAGGTGACACATGAGAACACTGAACAGGCACGAGCAATGGATCCGAGGAGAAAGTCTCTCACCGCCGAGGAGAAAGTTTGTCAAACACGATGACGGACGGCTGTTAACGTCTGTGGGCGAGATACGATAGGCTCCTGTACAGTAATGTAGTTCTGAAGAGAAAAAAAACCCAAACGGGACAGTTTAGAGTCAGTCGTACACAGAGAAGAAAAGATCGGTTCAACAAGTTCATTTTCTTTTAAATGACAAATACAGGAAAGCAGCTTTCCCCTGAATGCTGCGTCATCGGTCTTCATCCATCAGCTGACTACACCCACCTACGCTGTTGGTTCGTGGAGTGCACCATTTTAGGGTAATTGTTTCTTTTAGCCCGTTTTCTCGAGTACTGGTGCCCGCCATGTGCAAATCTCCTGCACAACAGAAAGATACCGTGTTATCGTCAGCCTGCGGTGACAATGACGATTTTAGGTTTGGTTAAGATGGAACGCTTCAAGGTGAAAGATTTCTCCTCCAGTAGGATTGAATATGAGTGAGCACCCACCACTTTTAAAGAACTCCAGGTGAGCGTGTTTGTGATGCAGGAGCTCAACGTCATAATTGGCAGATGTGTTGGCGTGCTGCTCTTCCTGCTCATCCGCAGAGACAAGAACAAATACATGTGAGCGTGAAGTCGGACCCCAGCAGACGGCACACACACACACACACGCACGCATACACACACAAACACTGCTGATTTCATGTTCAAATGGGTAAACTAGACAGTCATGAAGCATTTGTTCTCCAGGAGACTTTTGTCCATTCACATCAAACACAAGTGTTCCATGTAAATGTACCTCAGATGATGCTGAGCATTTACTTCTTTGACATAAACGATGGATCCCAGCTTCATTTATTTTGTGTTGAAGCCCGGAAATGGATGTAAATCCAAACTATTTCAAATTGGGAAATGAATGGTACCAGCTGAAAGTGGAATCTTTTACGGGATGGTGAGGTAAAGAAACTTTTTCACTACGACACAATGGACCAAGACACTAAAGGAGGAGTGAATGGGAACTGAGGGAGGGAACAAAGAGGTGGGGAATGTTTGGGCGCTTTTCAGGTGAAACCCCTGACACACACCAAGAATTTAAGAAATAAGAAGAGGCAAGATTGGTCACAGGTGTTCAGGCATTAAACATATTCAGACTTCTGCAGTAGTTAGCGATCACACCCTGTCGTACATTCAGTGTAGTTATTATATTTATTATTACAACTCTGAACTGGTTGATACTGAGACTTCATGTTTTTTTTTTCAGACCCCAGGATCTGCATTCTCTGCTCGTCCACATGAGACCAGCGTTGCCTGTCCTTTGACGGTAACCTCAACATCAAATTGTCACATCAAAACCTGACAATCAGCCTTTTTTGGGGGGAAACAATAGAGATGGAAATATAAGCACTGCATGGTGTTAACTCTGCCCCTTCCTCACTTGCATGTATGTGTGGTAAGAGTACTAACCTGGTCGCAAACATTTAATGTGGGCTAGCAAAACAGAAAATACAGCATGAAACCAGCAGCAGGTTCACAGTCATATCAACATGCGGGTGAAATGAACAAAAAGACATTGTCATGAGTTACTAGAGGTGAGGAAGGGCTCTCACAAAAAGATTAAGCAAATGAAAAGAAGGAACAAACCCTTACAAATAAGCCATCAGTCAGGTAACATGTATTGCAAACGGCACATGACGACATTTTTACCAGCAAAAGAAAAACAACATCAAACTGATGTCGATCAATAGTTTAGCGATGCATGTTCATGTCCGGATGTTGGGCAGAAAGCCTCTTACCTTCATGGGGATGTTGGTTATGGTGGTGGAGGCCAAGTCAAAGTGCTGCTGAACCAGAATGTTGAGCTTGGTGGCCAGGTGCCTGCCCGCACGGATGCTGTGAACTTCGCTGGTGAACAGAGGAGAGACCTGAAACAGAAGCAGGGGTTCAGTGATTAACGCCGGCACAGTCAGTCAGGAAGCTGAAGCCTGAGACTTTATTCGACACCGACCTCTTTCTTTGGTCGGTCAGACACCAGTGTGTCCTCCCCCTGTGGGTAGATGTGAACTAGGACCAGGTCACACTGCTGGATGGCCATCAGCCTAACAACGACACCAAACATACTTCACTTGTGTGAAGGGAAAAAAAGCGCCAGAGACAAATTCCTGATTCATCTGAAACGGACCTGTCCGAGCCTGCTGCCAGCTTGTTTTGCTCTAAAATGGTTTCTTGAATGTAGTCTTCCAGCATGCGCACATGAGTATCGCTGCACAGGGGAAGAACAACATCTCTGCATGACCAGAATATTCACACAGATTCTATTACAAATGATTCCCCTTTGGGAGAGAAGGACCATTAAATAAGTGTAAATGCACAGAAATGCTATACAGATTTTCGTATTTACAGACAAAAATATTCCTGCTCATCCATTGGCTGCTGTTCATCGTACCTTTTAGCGTTAGTCAGGCAGATGATGCGTCCTCTATTTGCGACCCTCTCAGCTGTGTCCATCAGAGCAATGCGCTTCTCATGCTGCAACTCTGTTATTTTAGACAACGACTCTACTGCAGCAACCAGGCCGTGCAGGATGCTGCAACACTCGGGGTCCTCACGTGGGTTAGGTGGCCCGACAGCTGCCAGAGCAGACATGAGCTGTCAAAAAAGAAAAGGAGGAAGATCAAAAACATGTTGCAATGGTTCAAAATGTGCCAACTGGAGCTGTTGAAAACACATCAAGCTTGAAGTGAATTACCTCATGAGTACTTTGGTTTTCCCGTCTCCAGCTATTCAAGATGTGAAACTCTGAGTCGCTCACAATGTAATTAACCTTTGAATTAAGGGAGTAAAAGAAAGAGGCAACAGTGAGATGCACTATTACACACCACTGTTTACAGCTTCTGATTCCCCTCGTCCACTTCCACTTCCTTCAATTCTAGCGTACAAATGTCATTTAGTCGGGTCACTCGAGCGCACATTAAAGGTTATCAAGGCAACAAACAACATGAAGAAGCTCACCAGCTTGTCCACTGGGTAAATGTCATAAAGGATCCGGCAGTACTCCATGGAGCACTCCACAGCACAGGTCCACAGGGACTTGGATACAGGGGCCAAAGGGATGACCCCCTGAGCTCGACTCTTGGTCAGGACATCACACTCCACCTGCTGACGACTCGACTCAGCCATGTAGGGACAGTGGTCCACCACAAACACAGTCTTATGAGCCACTGAAAACATCTTCATTTTGAATATATGCACTTATCTGTGGGGATGACAGAGAAAATGCAACGTTAAACTCAATGAGCATCACTAACTTGAAGGTTAAACTTTAAATCTGCTGCACACCTTAACACATTCATATACACAAAACTAGGGATGTAACCTATACATTTCAGTTCCTGAGCTGGTGGAGATTCAGCTGATAATGTGGCAAGAAAATAAACCAGATTTTTGTCACCTAAATCAGTTTTTTGTAAAGTTTAACAAACAGTGCATAGAACAATAAACCAGCCATCCTGTTCATAACTGCCATGTTAAATACGTTTTCATTTTGCAGGTTGGATACGTCAACTCACTTGAAAAAATGTCAATGGCAGGACGCTTCCCGGTCAAAATAAAAACAAACCCCAAAAAAATCCCAAAAGCTCGCAACTGTTCGTAAACTTGTGATCACGTCTGTCTGTTTATGTGTTGAAAGTTTGGGTATGCACGATCTCCGACTAACGAAGGACCTGTTCCTTCTCAGGACATGATCATCACCAGCTCCGACGCGTTAGCAAGCTAACAACATACTACCTGCGAAAGAAACATGACGACATGCTACCGTGTTAGCTAATACTAGCCGGCCGGAGTTTTAATTCCTTGTTTTCACTGTTTTCCGTTCATTATCAGCGATAAAAACATGTGGATGTCCAGTGATTTAATTTAGATCAGGCTGTTTTATATTCATCCTACTTTCTAGTGACAATGTCCGACCAATCGTAAAACTGCGATAGCTTTGAGAAACAATACTCTGGTAAGTGGTGGTAGAAGCTAGCAGGTTTGTTATTGGCGGAAATATGGCTGGTGGTGGTCCGTCACAAATACGCGTCCCCAAATAAAATGGTTCCTAGTAACGTTTGTGATCAAAGCAGTCCGCGTAAATAAGGAAGATTGTTACTTAATATGTATTGCAAATACAGTACAGTTGATTTCATATATACTATCACTAGTTCCGTGCTGCATGAAGACACTGTTGTTCGGCAAAAGAGTACAAAAACAAACAAACAAAAAACCAATTCAACAAGTGTTTTAGCCCTTCAAAGGTGGCAACGGAGCACCGGTTGCTGACGTCACTAATTAATCAACTTGACCAATGAGAGCTGAGAAGTAAAAAGATGCATTTTACTGCAAAGCATAAAACTGACATTTTATTCTGTCCCGGGTTCTTTTGTACAGTATACAGTATTCGACATGAGTCTAAAGTGGGCGTACCTTATCTGTCAAATGTGCCTGAACAATCTGAACCCCGTCCTCCTTCTTCTTCTCTCCGCCTTCGGCCACACCCTTTTCTTTTTAACTTTCAATCTCTCAAGTCTCAACCTGACTACAAGTTTACGCAGTTCCGTCGGTGTTGTAAGCTCAAAGAATGTCCAGAGGAGGAATTTGCTGTGCTAAGCCGCTGTGTATTGTGTAGTGGACGTGTCGGTAACTTTTAGCTGAGGTTTTCGGTGATGTGAGAGGAACCGAGGCGAGGACGATGACGGACAACGACATCCTGGAGATGGAGTCCTTGTCTGAGACAGAGGAGATGGACGGTGAAACTGATTTGGAATTGATAGACGAGGACGTTGGTGAGAGAGAAACTTTGTTTGTTGTCCTGTGAGTTACACATTGGCGTTAAAGTTACTTATTCATGACCTGTTGTGTTGAAATACTTTTCAAAAAGGTGTCAAACTGGTGGTCTGTTCTTACAGAACCAAACACCACTTAAATGTGTACTCTAACTTACGTAATACATAATATACATTGTCATAATGGTTTATGAATTATGACTGTTTAAAATATTTTACATGAATTACATAATGATTCACGTTTGTGCTTTTATTTTGGTGCATGCTCGTAAGTCACATAATACAACTGTTTCCTGTATGGAAGTGTATTTTTACACGGTGTTGTTTTAACTTCCTGTGAAACATAACTGTCTCAGACCAGTGGGGGTGTGGTGCTCACATTTTTAAGAGGGCACAAACTCATACCACCATATCCGCAGTTCAAACCTGCACAGATACTGTTCAGATTAACAAACACATGGACTCAGTGTGTCTTGTTTGAAGTCTTTGTCTGTCCACACTCTTGTTTCTTGCATTGCTTAAATTCCAGTGCAGCGCCTTCACTCTGGGGTAGAATTCAGCCATGCCTCCTCTCACACTAGATGTGAACGCTGGTATTTGTGCAGCTGCCAGCTCTTACTCTTCTGTTTTTCAAACTGCATTATGAATAAGTTCCTCTTTTTTCTCTCCTCTGCACAATAATGTGATTCATTGTATCCAGAAATCACTGAGACAAATGGTACTTTTGATTTAACGTACACATCTGTTAGAATGCACACACAGTGCAAACGCAAGAAGATCTGAGTGTTCATAGCGCAGACATTATTAAATATGACACACCTCGCCGATATAAAATTGCAAATGAAAGAGAATACAAATTAAGCTTTGGAAATGTGAGGATTTGAATCTCGAGTTCAAACAAATCAGATGGGATTCACCTATGTACCACACAAAATTCAAAGAATGCAGTTTGCTACTTCCATTACTTTGGACTTGTTTGTCTGGTTGCATCTATGATTTCATGTTGTCAAGCAGATGTTACTTTTTACTGGCAGCCTGTGGGCGTAGATGAGGATGTTCCTTGCTTGTTTAGTGTTTCTGCCATGTTTTAGTGTTCTCAGCACAATCACAATTATCTTTTACTCACCAAGTGTTTAGGTGGAGGTTTCACCATTAAAGATTAATGTTTGTTCGTCATTTACAAACTTTCTGTCTGACTGTCTAGTTAAAAAAACAACAACCTTGATATGGATGTAGTTGGAGTCAGAGTAGAGGACACAGAGAACAGGGAAAGATGGAAATCGATGATTCGCTGTGGCGACCCCTGAAGAGGGAAAAGCCGAAAGAAGAAGAAGAAGCTGTTGGAAAGTCTGACTTTATGAGCAGTGATTCAGTTCAATCCTCTGGGGTGTTTCTTCGAACCAGCGTTGGAAAACATCTGTGTTTGGTCACTTTTCTCATGGTTCTCCTTTTTAAAACGGAGCAATCACAGGACTTTCCAGTGGGAGTCAGTGTCGTCTGTTTGTGAAAAGTGGTAGCTGAGCTACGGCTGTGTTGGATGTCACATGACTTCCGACGGCTGTGGATATTTACGGAAACAAAACACAAGTGTTGAGCTGACCTCTGTAGTGAAAAAACAGCGTTTCGTTAAGGGACGACGGCTTTCAACAGGCGGAGAAACACTGTCTTACTGGACTGTTTTGGAAATTAGTCTTTGGTCGTTTATGATCCAAACACATCGGTATCTGTGACATCTATCTTTTCACTTTTCTTGTCGACAGTTTACCCCCAAGAGTTTTTACCAACGTACCACAGTATTAAAGAAGGATCAACAGTCGCTAAAGCACAACTGGTGAGTAAAGACGGTTTGTTTGTGTCAGTTGATTGTCGGAAGATTCGATTAAGTTGTTACACAGTGGAACTGTAGGACAAACCATCTTAAGATAAGATAAGATAAGAAAAACCTTTATTGTCTCACACTGGAGAAATTTGCATTTTACAGCAGCAGTAGCT
>JBBMJM010000003.1:4208632-4219675 GCA_037832705.1 Centriscus cristatus | reverse complement strand
GGGGGCACAACCAGTTGGAGGATGTTGAGTCTGGTTGTGCCCCCCAACGGGGGGCACAACCAGACTCTACTAAACTAGATTGTGTAAGAGCAGTGACAGACACAGGAGAATAAAGTTCTTTACTAGTATTTATTTTTCTGTTTTTCTGTAGGACATCGAGCTGGTACATGTCAGTAGATGGACAGAAAGCAACAGCAGGAAAACTGCACCACACATTCACATGATTGTTTTATTGTGCTGCGGCTGCGACTCATGATCAAAGACCCAGCTGTGGCCACCGATGGAAGGAAGCTGTCAAACATAATTAGACGTGAATACAAACAACATTGTAAAGAAAATCATACATGAGTAGAGAAGTTACATGAAAGAATGAAGCTTTAGTACTGAAAAATACTCCTACTTCGCCTGTCGGGACCCATCGACACTTGTTCCTAAACATAGACAGACGTGATAAAATGCTATTCTCATCAAAATGTGATAGCTCGGGGTAACTTGCAGTAACTCTTCATCTGAACTAACAAACACACAGCTTCCATAAACCGAAGGGTTTTTAGCAAAGATGCTACAACTAGCTGGGTTGAGTTCAACATCAGTCACAATGTTCAACAACCCCAAACATGATCAGATCGGTCCAATGAAATGACGCCAGACGGTGATTTAAGTTACAGTGATCGACATGAGCGCTCAAATCACAGAACATCTCTAGGAAATCTGCTGTTGTTTTTTTTTCTTGTTAATAATCGTCACTACCTTCGTCGTCCTCGTCGTCCTTCCTCTTCAGCGAGTGCTTCTTCTCTTACCTCTGTGTCTCTGCTCACCTGCCAAGTCGGGATCAGCCTCCCTCGCGTGCAGCTGCTCGTGCTTCTTCAGCAGGCCGGGGGCGGAGGAGCCCTTCCCGCACGTGTCACAAGTCCACGGCTTCTTGCACGTGTGGGTCCTTTTGTGGACGTTCAGGTGGGACGCCAGCTTGTACGTCTTCCCGCACACGTCGCAGCTGAACGGCCGCTCGTTGGTGTGTAACCGGATGTGGACCTTCAGGTTCCCCACCTGCGTGAAGGTCTTCTCGCATATGGAGCAGCGGTACGGCCTCTCTCTGGTGTGGATGCGGAGGTGAACCCTCAGGCAGTACTTGCTGGAGAACTTCTTCTGGCACACGGGACACGGGATCTTGGCTTTGGGCACGTGGTCCTGCTGGTGCCTCTTCAGGTCAGACAAGTAGACGAACGTCTTGCCGCACTGGGAGCAGAGGTACTGCCGGTCGCCGATGTGGTAGCCCATGTGTCGCTTCAACAGGCTGGGGACGAGGAACCGCTTTCCACAGCGCTCGCACATGTGGGGGCGGTCTCGGGTGTGCCAGCGCTCGTGGTTGGACAGCTTGAAGGCGGTGGGGAAGCTTTTGTTGCAGTGCTTGCAGGGGAAGGTCATCTGGCTCGTGTGACACTCCATGTGGCGTTTGAAGTAGGTGGACTGCGTGAAGCCCTTGTTGCAGATGTCGCAGTAGAACGGCTTCTGGCCGCTGTGCGCTAGCATGTGCTTGGTCAGGCTCTGCAGTTTGGCGAAACACTTGCCGCACTGGCCGCACACGTAGGGACGCGCCGTGCTGTGGGTCTTCAGGTGGTTGTTGAGGAACGCCTGCGTCCGGAAGCTTTTGTTGCACGCCGTGCACACGAAGGGCTTCTCTCCCGTGTGGATGCGCTCGTGGTCCATGAGCTTGGACTGGTACGGGAAGCTCTTGTCGCACACGCTGCACGTGAAGCGGTCGGCCGGAGGCCTCAATTGCCTTTTTCTCCGGATGCTCGGCTTCGTGTAATCCCCTTCGCTCACCCGCACCGGGGGAAGCGGCGGTAGAGCGGGGAGGGAGAGCGAGTTAGTGGCGATCTGCGACACCCACTGATGCAGCGTGACTCGCTGCGTCTGGGGCTTGTTGCCGTCTTTGGCTCCTGAGCTGCCGGCGTTCTGAGAGGCGGGGGCGCTTTTGATTGGCATTTGAACTACTTTGAAGGGGATGGGCTTCAGGACCGCCTGCGGTGCTTCTGCTTTCTCCGGCGCCGCCGCTCGGTCTTTGTTTTGCTGAGCTGTGGCCGTCGGCTCTGGGTCAGAACTCTTGTCCTGGGCCACGTTCTCCTTGGAGGCTGCTGCTGCCACGCGCTTTTCCTTCGCCGCCGCCGCGCCCACCGCCGCGCCCACCGCCGACTTCTCACTGGTCGGTCCTTTCCCCTGGGACCCGCTGTCAGGAGCCGAGGGGTTTTCACAGTCATCCAACATCATGCCTGAGTCTTCGTTGTCACTGAGGGACGGGCCGGGGCTCGTGACCTGGGGGTTGGCCTCCATGCGCTTCGGAGATTCTGGGGCTTGAGGAGGTGGATGTAACGGTTGGGCCCGGAAGGCGAGTGAATTCAGCACGCTGTCGCCCACGGACCTCGAGATGGCTGCTGCACAAATTAAGAAAGTTTTGTTGAGATCCTCTTTACAACACACATTTCATCAATAAACTCATATGCTGCCTCTTGAACGTCTGCAAGTGTCTGTCTCAGTGAAACCTCCTTCATCACTAATCTAAAGGGTCAGCTGACGGTTGTTGGAGGTTTTGCTGAGCTCTGTATTTCTTAAACTATCTATCTGTCACTGTCCAACCCTCCTAAATTATACCTTTAGCACAAATGAGTCCTTTAGACTTCTGGTGAAGGAGGAGGGTCTTCAGGTCTGCAGCTTCTGGGATGAAGCCTCCGCATGCGTCCAGGATGGCAGACTCCGATGTGATCATGGCACCGAGCTGAGATGGAGAGGAAACATTTTACACCGGCTCTTTGAACCTACATAGTCCAACATTAAATATCTTTGTATGAATCCGCAGCAGGTGAGGGAGCGGAGGCCACAAAACCTCACGTGAGACATCAGGTTCAATTCAAGTTTATCTCAATAGCCCAACATCACAACTGACAATTGTCTGGAGTCCACGGAGAGCAGACCTTGGCCAATCACAGCCAGCCTGAGTGCTCCTCTTAGAGCATCAGGTACATGCACGTTGTATTGTGGGACACAGATGTAGATGGATTCTACGTGGGGCCATCGGACATACTCTGGTATACGTGTCACGAGCAGTGTTTTTCATGTTAAGGTGCTAAACGACAGACAAGGGAAACATGGCCAAAGCACAGAAGGTGAGTCCTGGTGCGACGACCCCCGGTCGGTGAAACATACCTGGGACAGATTGGGAACAGGGAGAAGTTGCTCCAGTTTGCACACGAGTCCGGCGGTCAGCGTCTGCAAGGCTGTGTCAAACTTTGGGCCGTAATGAACAGGGAACACTTCCTGCAGAGACAAACATTCATCATCTAACGGGCCGTCTCGTCATTTCCAGTAGAAACCACAAGAAAACATTTTCCCAGTGATGAGAACAGACGTAGCTACCGTGAAGAAGCGTTTCCTCTCTGAGGGGCTTTTCAGCAGATTCTGGACCAGCACCATGAAGTTAGTCTGAGACCTGTCCACATCTGGGTCCTTCTGTGGCACAGAAAGCATCTCACAGTTAATGTATGGCTCCAGATTGTTCCGTAATAATATTTGGACATTTTAAGGAAGAAACTCACCCCTAAAGACGCAGGTACCTTCAACTTATTAATGAGCGTTTGGATCGCCCGAATATTTGGAGCCCCCTCTTTATGGAGCAAATCCAGAATGATCTAGTAGAAGAAAAAGCAAAGAAGAATGAATTGTAGTGACATAAATAATATACAAAATAATAACCTCATGAATAAAATTGTCCTTCATGTTGGCTCAACTTATAAATCTTTAACAAAGACAATAATTAAAAAAAAAGACACACACCCTTGCTCTTAACCCCAAGATGAGTTGGGCCATCTGCCTCATATTCATGAGTCCAGGAACGGTCTGCGTCACCATGCTCACAAACTCTTCCACCTTCCCATACTGCTTCACATTCCTCTGCCGTATCACCTGCCATACGAACGAGTAGGTCAGCTGCAGAGGGGAAGCCAGCAGGCGGAGGGAGGACAGGGGGAGGACTCCTCCGACACCTGGAGGGGGGAGGGAGGGAGGTAGAGAGAGAGGGAGAGAGAGGATTACACACTATCGGTGCAGCATGTTCAGAACAAACTTGTAGATTTGGAAGCAGATCTGCTTCAAATGGCAAAAAAATAAACATCTCAAAAAATCTGTCGTAGATAGCAGATATGTATAAAATGAGCAATAACATGTAGTGGGAGGAACATAATTTGAAGGGTATTTCATTAATTTAAGACATATGGTCCTCACATTTTCACTTATGTTAACAGAGAACTTTAGACGTATGTTAACAGATGTTCAAGTGGAAGATGCTTTATTCCTAATCTACTTAAACGTCCCAGGTTTAGTGTTTTTTCTTTCCTCATGTGTCAGAACAAAACATGGAAGCAATTGTTTCATACAATCCAATATAACGACATTTATTCTGGGGCAACGTGCTCATATTGAGGGATAAGTTCCCACTAACTATCTAAATGCTTTGTCTTTATCTCGCCTCATTTCCTCTGACAGACGCTGATCCAAGTTTCCATGGTTGCTGTGGGGGCGCTGCGGTGCTGGTATTTGGAGCACAACAGGGCTAATCTGTGCATGTCTGCGCGTCCATGTGCAGTTGTGGAGAGGATGAGCGCCAAACTACGAAGTTGGCGCTTTAGAGAAGAATATTGAAAATTCGACTCGCCTGTGTGGGCAATATATGAGCCGACCTGGCTGCAATGGTTGATATCACACAGTGCAGACAGGACGGTTGGAATTTGACTCAAGCAGCTGGAAGGCGCCTACTACAACTCGTTGGCTACCTAGCTATCAAACGTCACTCAGCGTTACTCAATGACCCAAAAAGCGCGAACTAAATGTATGTTGGATTGTATCTGAGTCCGTTTTCGGTAGTCGACGGATTGCACCACATCTTGTTTCTTGATTACTATTCTCGGTAGCAGCTGGTGTTAGCTTGCTAATGTTAGCTTAGCAACTTACCCGCGTTGTCGGATCGCTTCTCCATTCTGGACACAGGACGTGCTACTCATTCATGAGACAGCAACCCGACAAAGGATGTTGCAGTTTACACAGAAATATAATGGCAAAACTATTTAATAGTATCTTTACGGACCGTCAAGTCAGTAAGAATAATGGCGGCCGCCAGACCGCGGCTTTCCAAAACAAAAGTACTACTATTTCCGGCGGAACTGTCTGCATGAAATAAAAGCACCGCCCGTTTAAATGTAGAAGAAGCAGACACTACAGAGAAGTACATTTTCATATAAATTAGAATATGGCTTTGATAGTTTAGTCTTAATTAAAATAGTTTTAGCCATGCATTGAATGTGTGTTTAGGTTAACGTTTGTTCATATTTACATCCCCATATAGAACAAATATGAGAATTAAAATGCAGCTGATTTTTTTCCCCCCAACCTGAACATTAAATTTAGCAGCAATTTAACCGTTTAATGAGAGAGACAGGTAGGTATAGAAATGTTTCATCACGTTTTAGTTGCAGACAGTTATTGATTCTATTATTTATTTATTCTATTTCTATATACAGTGCATGGATTATGCAGGAGCCTTTATTAATCTGATTCAGGAATATTCTTTGTCAGAGGTTTATAAATGTCACCAGTGTTTTTGCTTCTACAAAAGACACTAGACAATCAACTATTTATTTGTGATGTTTCAAAATAACATGGTGCAGTCAGGGAAAGTAGCCATGCAAATCATGACAGATAACAGGTGAAAACAGTAATTCACAGTATTTTATCCACTTCATGTACATTCACAACGGAAATTTCAAATACCACAGAAAACACTCATTCAGTGTTATAATTGGTGCCTCTTGTAACAAAATAAGTTAAAAAAAAACCCATCTAAAATAACATACAAATGTGCATACAAAATACAACAGGGCAGCACGTAGCAGACCATGTTGTTAAATGATAACTTGTTAATGAATGCGTGCCCTTCCAGTGCCGTGGAAATAAATCATCAAAAAAGAGAAAACTGTTATTGAAATACTAACCATCCTCTGCAGATGAGGCTACACAGCCTGCGGTCTGGAAAGATTCTTGGCCTGTTGATTCATAGGGTTCTGCCGACATCAGTCGTGTTTGTGACTGGCATTTCCTCCAGCCTACGGCCAGTTCTTTTGTGACGAGAACAAGCCCCCCTTATGCTCCTCACTGAGCTCATCCGTCCGTCCATCTATCTGTATCCCCGTCCTCCTTCCTCACCCCGTCTGTCCTATCTCCCGCTCCCTCTCTCTGACACATACAGTACAAGAGCGCTCACACCCGGAGAGTCATGTTCTCATGACCGACCATGATTGACTCAGTGAATAAGGCAATAAACACACGCGTTGTGGTCGAGCAGCAGCTATAGATCACCGGGCAACAGCTTTGAAATACAAAGAAGGGATTCAAAGTGCCTCTGGCCATGGCTATCTGCCATCTGGTCAGATCTTTGATATACAAAGTGGGACACTTGTTGAACATGTTGTTTGTGACCAGCAGGTTTACAATGTGGGACACATCATCAATGTACAAGACGAGCTGCAGCAGCTTCAAAGCGTCTTCTGCATTTGATGCATGAGACTTGATTTTCTTGCTATATAAGCGCAAGTATTTTTACTGTTTTAGTAAATAAACAATAAAAATAAAATGTGTGATGTGTTCCTTTGCAGACCCCATCTCAGGATCAGACAGGAGTAGGTTCCGTAAGCAGAGCAGCACACACACATAGCTCATCTCAGAAACTCTGACGGTGTCCAGTGTCCCAGTGTCCCAGTGATTCAACGATTTGAGGCTGCAGTGATTTTTTTTATGCAGCTCAAATTGTGCCAGGAGAAACCTCAGAGAGGCAGGAATGGGAAAAAAAAAAAAAAAAAAAGTTGGTCCATAATCAGCCAGCCAAATGTTGGCGACCCCCCCCGGCCGAGATGTGGCGTTTGTGTGTTTCAAGGAACATAAAAGCAGCCTCTTCCTTCCTCCCTCTCCTCCTTGGGGTTAAGCATTAGAAGAGCCTGGGGAATATACTGAAACACCTGCCACCACAGGAGGGAAGTTCTCCATCACGTGCACTCATGATGAGTGAAAGCAGAAGGGTCCGACTGCACTCGTTCATCCCGCAAGGCTCCAGCCAGGAAGTGAACTCACAGAGTGACGTGTTTTACTCCGCATTCTTCTCTAACGATCATCCGCTTTCGTGTTCGGGGATGGCCTCTCCCTCCGGTGCAGCGTCAGCAACGTGGGGGACCGTTTCAAGCGGGATGGAGACAGCCACAGTCTGAATCACGTCGGAAGGTGAACGGTGACTATTTTCAGCGTCGCTTACTGGTAAACACCTTCCAGACTTGGCCTAAAGACACAAGCAACACGCAACCTCAACAGTGCTTCATTGACTGTATCATGAGGGACATGTGACAGATGATACGTTTGAGAAGGGGACATCATTACATGAGGTAATGAGGGAGCCCCAAAGTACTACTGAATATTTGATGAGCGGTTGTTAACAAGAATTTCCTTCCGGGATGTGCTCTCTAAAACAAGGGCTCATTATCATGTAAGTCCCACAGAGACTCAGTGTCCTTAATGGAAAATGCACCAGCAGTTTTTTTTTTTGCAGAGGGTCTTCCCACTATAAGATCAAATAAACGGGGAAACACAAGAGATCCATGTGTAGAAACAGCAATAAATGGCCACTGTGATACACAAATGTGACTTTATGTGTGTGACGCCGTTAGATTTGATTTATTACTAAAACGGTTTAAACTGTGTGATTTCATTTATTAATTAATTGATTAACAGGTTTAGCACTGGGGTAAGTAAGAGAAGAGGTTCTTGTCTGCACCTGTGTCCCAGGTGTATTAAGGCCACGTCCTACTGCAAGTCACACAGGACTGGATTTATCCTCTGGTGACCATAAATGTCCAGAATGTTCTGTGGATTAATTCAACATTCATGTCTGGACTTGAACATCCAGGATCTTTACAAAACTATTGGTTTTCCTCCTGAAAGTAACCAGACCCCCACCACAGCGTCAAACCTCTTTTTGAAAAGTGGGGTGTGTTTATAGTCACGAGTCTTTTTCCTCTGGATCGACTTTGAATGT
Organism: Centriscus cristatus; assembly: GCA_037832705.1. NCBI lineage: Eukaryota > Metazoa > Chordata > Actinopteri > Syngnathiformes > Centriscidae > Centriscus > Centriscus cristatus. Next base: position 4,211,550 of record JBBMJM010000003.1, on the reverse strand, counting down.
GGGAACCAGCTGTCAGAGCGTTCGATGTCTCATGTGCTCACCAGCCAGACGATGAGAACGACACAAGCCAGGACTGGAATGAAAGTCAGCAGCAACGGAATCCTTGTGGACCAGCTGCGTTCACCACCCTGCTCCCAACTCCCTGGAAGAAGAAAACATTTTCTGACTACGATTACCTGATAGACATCTGATCATGGGCTCCATGGAGCCTCCGTATGGTCCTGTTGTTTCTTACAAACAACCGTTTGTCCCTGTTTTAGATCTCAGACAGTACAAACCAGTACGGCTGCATGGTCAAAGGTCACATGTCTCATTAATTTCCAGGGATTTTTCTCAATTTCCTAGATCAATATCTCTGCACACACACACACCTCCATCTGGTCAAAACACCGGCGTGAATGAGAGCCGTACCTGCTGTCTGATGTGAATGAGGGCACGGCGGCGGCTTGCAGGAGAAGCCAGATGTTCCTTCAGCAGCAGCATCCAGCACGTCTTTGATGTAGTCAAAGTAGAGACCGGACATCAAGCTCCTGTCCTGATAGTGACACTGGAAAACTTGCATTGCTGCTTCCTGGGAAATCAGACAACAGGACATACCGTACAATTACCGTATCGCCGTAGAATCAGTCAGTCTGTCCCTGATTACTTACAAGTTCCTCGTGGTCAAAAGTGAAGCGTAAACCCTTCAGCATTGCGATGAAGACTGTTATGTTGTCTTTGTTGGAGGAGATGGCACCGAACATGTCGGCCAGCTTCCGCAGACTCTGCTCCAAAGGATAAATATTCAACACCAGCCAACACGCACCAGCCTTATAAAAGAAACAAACAAAAAAAAACAGGTATAAGAACATGGACCAAGTCATTGTTGTGTATCTGTCATCATGTTGTGTTCTTTGCGTCATACGTACCACTTCTTTGGGAATGTACTGAACAGGAATCTCATAATCAGACGGGATATTCTGCTTCTGATAACAGAAGTTAGAATCAGCGTTAGAATTCTGAACACACATTGAAAAAAAAAAGCCAAAACAAACATGACGTAAAAGTGACTCCTCACCAATAAAGACAACTTGCTCACGTCATCTGTTATCGGCGTCCCAAACTTCCCAGAGCAAAGATTCAAACTTGTGAACAGACTCAAGAAGAGACAAGGTGCTTTCAAGATCTGCAGGGAAACGAGAATCATACCTACTGTAGTGTTACAATGAAACATTCACTTCGCTGTGTGCATTTATTTCACAAAGTCCAAAACCCATTGATAGGTTCATTAAATCCACAATGTGGGTTTCATGACTCACACTGATCATTTACAGTACGTACGCAAACACACTGAAGACACAGTTCACTGTGTTTGTTGCATGTTTGGAATGAATTATTTTGGTCTGATGTTCTGCATTTCCCCTTTTTAGAACTAATTTCTTCTTTATCTTGGCCTGTTTTTGCATAATAATAAAAGCATCTGTGTACTTTACAATATGAAATACAAATACACCAAACCGGTAATGAAGGTATTAAGGGCAAATCATTAAATGTGATGCTGCCATGGTGACTGTCAGGGTTTAAATGTATTTAAACTTCTGGATGATAATCTCTCGCCGCAGGATCTACTTAAATATGCACTTTGGGTTCCAAGAGCACGTCAGTCCTTCTTATTCTGAATACTGAGTAAAAACAAACACGTGCACTTTCCCATTACCAGCGTGTTTGCAACACCATCAGCACATTGAGCTGTTGGAGATGGAAATTAGCCACTCAGCTATGATCTGACATATTTACACGTACGTGCAGTGTCCGTATTAAAAATACATCAACGCTCACTGGCATTTGCATATATACATTTTGAACTATCGCTTCAATTAATTTCTAAGTACTTTACATTCATGCAATTACAATGCATCTGAATCACACTTAAAGGTACATTTTAACACAGTGAGATCATATTTAACTCCACAAAAAAACCCAAAAACACACAGATGATGCAAACAAAGATATTCTGCCACAGCATGTTCAACAAGCAAAACTCAAGACGGGATTCAGACTCGATCCTTTCTATCATTTCGACATCTGGTGTGAAAAACTACAACAAATACACACTTACTTTCTTCCTCATATGGAGCAGGAATCCACGGTTTCTCACATCCAGCGCATGAAATCCAGCGTCCTTCCGTTCATAGACAGAGCTGACTGTGTGTGAGTGAGAGAGAGAGAGAGAGAGAGAGAGAGAGAGAGAGAGTATCCCAGCGTGTAGTGAAACTTGAGGATGGGCTGGCAGTCTGCTTCCCTCCAGACAGACTGCTGAGGTCTTCTGACGCTGGAGAGGCCGCCTACAGGCTGAGTCACTGTGTCACACACTGACGCTGTCTCAGACTTTTCCATAAACTCCCACGGATCAATTTGTTCGCCAGGAGAAAGTGGTCACTTGTTCCTCCTGAGGGAATATTTCCCTTGGAGTTATGTCAAGGTTATTCCCCTAAGCTGCTGCTTAGAGAGTGAGAATACAGACTGACGTTTGTCCTGATGAAGGTTTGAAACTACAAATCCATTCAATCATTTTCTTTGTTCTGTTATTACGTCACAGAGATTCTCATCAACCATTGTCTACGTTCAACACACAAATGCTGGTTTCCTGAATTGTTTAACTGTATGTGTGTGTGTGTCCATGTGGGGAAACATGGTTGCATCAGTGTCTGATTGATTTCCGTTTCGAAATCAATACTAATCACAGGAGAGATTCCGGCAAAAAAGCTGCTGTGTTCAAATGATCTGCAACATGTTCAACCTTGTGTTCAATGTGTGAACCAAATATTTCTCTGTGTGTATGTCCTAGCACTGAATAGTGATGTATGTACACACACACACACACACACACACACACACACACACACACACACACACACACACACACACACACACACACA
>JBBMJM010000003.1:4136244-4147988 GCA_037832705.1 Centriscus cristatus | reverse complement strand
GTGTGACATCGCTGGCAGTTGTGCATGGATTTGACAGTAAGTGTGCCCACGTGAGCCTGACTGGAAGTGTGTGTGTGTGTGTGTGTGTGTGTGTGTGTGTGTGTGTGTGTGTGTGTCGGGTGACTGCTTGAAGTGTTTTTCTGTGTTTTCAATTAGAAAACCAACATGGGTCAGCACATGTGGTCTTTGAATTCTCGCAGCCTTTAGAACAACACAAAAACAATGACGCATGAAGAATCCTGACCCCACAGTCACTTCAGCCGATAGTTCCTGAGCACTGAGTCATTTTCACTCTTAAGGGAAATGAGCTGACTTCAGAGGGAGGCAGGACGCCACCATGAACTGCAGGCACAGGACCTACCTACTGCGCCCACCCCCCCTCGACCCACACACACACACACACACACACACTCATATCTGTCTGCATCTCCAGTTTTTCACAATGCTGCTGATATGGTGATTTGATTTACGTAACAGCGCTGCCCCTCCCATCCCTGCCTAACTCAGCACCCTCTCTCTCTCTCTCTCTCCCTCCCTCCCTCCCTCCCTCACTGGTCCTGATATTAATGACACAGCTATCTCAAGCAACGGCAGTTCCCCTGCACTTTCTCCTTCCTGCAGGCTGCGCTCATACACACACACACACACACACACTCTCTAGAAGCGATAGGTTACCGGACGCACGCTCACTCACTCCTCCACTCCTCCGCCGACAGGATCCAGGATTCCGCACACGCTCTTTACATTCACGTCAGAGGCAGCTGCAGCCACACTTTACAAATCTCACTCAGAAATGAGGACAATAGTGCTGTGTGCGCTCATGCTCACCGCCGCCTCGGTGCCCCGCACCAGCCGGGCAGCAGACTTCCCGGTGAACTCCCACCAGAGATGGGACGCCAGAGGAGCCTACACTTTGGGATCTGAAGCTGGTACCCCCGCCTCCTGTCCCATGAAACTGAGACCCTCGGGCCACTGCGGGAGCTCTGGGGCCGGGGCAGAGGAGGGAGAGGACTGCCCGTACCAGCTCACCCTGCCCCCTCTCACCATCCAGCTGCCCAAGCAGTTCAGGCTGCTGGAGAAGACGATGAAGGAGCTGCAGAGCCTGAAGGAGACAGTGAACAAGCTGAAGAGCGGGTGCCAGGAGTGCCGTGGGGCACGGGGAGGCAACGGAGTTTTTGTGCATCAGCACGCTGACCAGGTCTCCATTCAGGGGGATGCTGGGGAGACGACGAGACCGGACGTGACAGGACAGGAGGTGCAAGGTGGGTCCAGCCAGGAGGAGAGGGAGAATGGAATGGTCCCAGGAGCTCCGGGAGACGGACTGGGACAAAGTTCTTTTTTTGGGAAAATCGCATCGGCCCCCGGCAACATGCAGGAGATGCAGGTAAGAGTCGGTCTGAAAAGGCTTCTTTTCAAGATTCCACCAAGAAATGATCACTTCTTCTCATAAAATACAGAGCTTGAACCTATAATAACAGGATGTGCAGTTTGAGATGCTGTCGAATGAGAAAAAGATATTTCCATATCTATGCAAATGATCCTTTTATTGCAAATAAAGATGTCAAATACCATTTATTATATAATATATTGACAGATTTAATATTCTAGTGACATCTAAAAAGGTCAATGAAGGAAAAGAGAGGCGCAGTCAGACGACACCTCCCTGTCAAAGCCATCAGCCCATTTGTGTTTAGTACCAAACCAACACTCACATCGATATCCACGGTATGACAGTATGTATCAGGGCTGCTGCAGGGAAAGTCTGGTTTCAAAACATCCAGCTGACATAAATCACACACAAGGATGAGGATTTATGTGTAAAAATCAACTCTCAGATAGAAAGTTAGGTGAATATATAGTGTTTCTATCAGAAACGCTGCTATATATATATTGTATATTCCATATGCTATATTCTTGGCGTTCTCCTGCTCCGGTGGCTACAGGTGATGCACTCCTGTGGAAAGTTCCAGAGGTTCTGTCCAGAGAGTTGCGATGACTGAGCTTCGTCATTCTGGAGCAGTTTGTTTTGGTGTGATCCTCGGCTAAATCAAATGTTTTGCAATGTGAAATGGGCAAGAATCCCTTCTAATTACTGGTGGTACATCTGATGAAACAGTCTTCTAGCTTTGCTGTAATCCTGCAGAGAGGCACCGACAGCGTACAACCTCTTTGTGGGAGGTGGAGGCAGCAGGAATGTAAACTGAACAGATGTTAAAGGACCTGTAAAGTCCTACCTGGCACCAGACCACCTGGGAAAATTCCTGGTATTGTCAACAGGGCAGGGAACCGGCGTTAGACAGCGGCCAACCCGCGGCACATGTTGACTCTCACAGCCACTTTGGCGGACGGCCAACCATCTCACAGCCTCGTCCTTTTCTACAATTCAAATTGCCCAGGAAAACAATGAAAGACGCCGACACATTCAGTAATCTACCTGCTTTGTAGTCGGTGCGCAGCGTAAATCCCCCCAGACCCCCCTCCTCAACGCTCGCACACACCCACACTCCGCTCTGGCCCTTCCCAGGTGAAGCTGAATAGGATGTCTACCAGCCTGCGCAATGCCAGGAGCCAGATCTCAGCGCTGCAGGGTCGCCTGGAGGCCCTAAACCTGCTCAACATGGACAACGTGCAGGCGATGGTGGACCGACGCGTGGAGAACATCACCGGGGTTATCAACAAGCTGAGCTCCACCTGCACCACGCAGTGCGCCGTACAAAACACCCCTCAGTGTAAGCATTCCTTTTCTGTCTGAAGAATGTCTCAAAATACCCCAATCCCATTTCTCGCTTCTCTGAAAATGCACCCCCTGTTCATTTTGTCTTATTTACAGACATATATTCTTTTGGCACCGAAAGCCTTTTGTATTTTCTCTCATATTCAACTCTGCTCCAGCTTTGCTCTGAAAATGCCGCCCCTACTCTCATGAATTCTATCTGTCTGTCTGGAGCATAATACAGAAACACTTTGTTGCTCTCTTATATTCCCTCACACACTCCACAACATTTCACACACACAAAACCCCCCCAAAAAACAGTGGTTTACCCAACGATCTGTGGTTATTTCACTGCAACTGCAACTTCTCAAAAAATTATTCTGCTCCCTATGGTCCTCTTAGCTTCCTTTAGTCTACATTTGTCCAGCAAGAAACATGTCTTGTTCACTCTTACGATGAGAAAACGTCCTTAGCCAAAAGCTCCACTCATGTCTAGTGACTCATACATTTTGGGTGCTGACTGAACGAACACAGGCTGCTGCGCCTTCGAGGTTTCCACACAACGTCCGTCGTACTGTCGCCAGATGAAGAGGTCGAGTAAAAGAGGCTCCGCGTACATTTGGAGCTACCTTGATCACAATGGCATCAGCGTTGTACATCAATGTAAATACTCAACTGCAAATGAGGAACTGTGATGTACATGTTCCACGTGGCTGATTGGATTCGATGGCTGACGATACAAAAAAAGGGATCTTCAGATCTTGTACGATGGAGAACCCTGGTTCTTCGTTTTTGGCAAAGGATCTATCCGATTATGCCTAAGTGGACATGGTGAATTTTAATCTCTGAGAAGAATCCATCTCTGGGTGGTCACCTTCACCCAACAGGCCCTTTCTTTTAGGGAAACAGGAAATGAAAGCTTGCAGGCCCACGCTGACCTTGTGGACGATCAGCACTTGTTTTTTTTTGCTACATGCCTGTGTAGCCAGCAGAGGAGCGTACGTGTTCTTTGGGAGATTGGTGCAATAACAAGAAGAACAAGTGTTCCAGATTAACTGAGGGTATCGAGTGATCACAGTGAAGAGTGAAGAGGGGGAAAAAAATATATAAAAAAAATACCACCATAGAATTCTTGTAGGCTGAGGTCATACTGTAAGGATGTGAAGCAACTTATCAAGCAGGGTCAAAGTCATAACTCAGATTCCTTCTTATATAACTAATTCAAGTGTCCCAGCATTCCACTCTCCATATGTACAAACCCTAAAAAAAGAAAAACAGACAGATACTTGGCCAACTTGCTATTAGACTGCATAGTGTGAACATAAAAAATATAAGCCTGTAAAAGGGCTTATAAAAACAGCTTCTGGAATCATGTTCAGAACCCCAGAAACTCACTCGGTCACGTCGGGTGGAAGTCAGTGATGGGGAACTTGATCAATAAGAATTGCAAACGAACAGGGCATAACAAAAATTCGACTCTACACGGAAAGCTTATGTGGGTGACGGCCCCGTTGAAATGCAGGCCGCTCTCCAGTCGGAAACGGAATTTCATCTTCATACTGGCTGGAAGAGAATGTGACACCATATCGGGGCTTTTATGCAGGAAGCAGATGTGAGCTTACGTCTAAGTAGATTAGCTGAGAAAGTGGTGTGAAGGGAATTCTCTTCGTCTGTTTTCTCCCCCTCCAAAACTTCCCCTTTTCTCCTTCAAACTTCAATCATGCACCCCCCCACCCCCACCCCCCGACACACACACACACGCCAGCTCCCCTCTATATCTTGGCAGCCTCATCTTCGAATTTCTTCTGTGTTTTACACTTGTTTATTCTCTTGTTCTAACTTTCCTTCTTTCCCCTCTCTAATCCGTCTTTCTGGTGCCGTGCCTATGTTTCTGATGCCCCCCCCCCCCTACTCCGGAGGTCATGCCCCTGAGTGCTCATTCCTGCATAAAACCACTAATTCTCATTATCTGAGGCCAAAGACACAGGACGTTACGTCGGCGGCTTTCCTAACATTAGTCATGGGTGGTGGGCAGGGTCAGTAATGACTGTCTTTGTACATCATGTCCAACGTCCAGATCCTGCCAATTATTCCGCCACAAGTTGGGGAATAATGTGTCTGATAGCGTTTGAAGTGAATCCCAGAGAAAACAAGAAACATGGTTGTCGTAGGTGCGCAGACGTCCGCAAAGCAGCTCATCTCCACCCATATTGTGAATTCCAGTCGTACATTCAGTTTCTATACACTCATAAATCCACTGATCCTAACAACATGCCTTTTGCAGTTGGAATCACACTGATGTCATGGAACAGTCAAACAGTTATTAAAAACAAACATTAATGGTGGTTTTCTACTGGATAAAGATACATCAAATCTATCCACACTATATTGGTTCAGCTACAGTTTGGTTGTCGTATCCAGAAATCTGTCAGGATCCTGATGGTATATTACAGAACCTATAGCCAATGTATCCTGTATTTGTCCTCTGGCAATTTATGATGTAGTTATAAACACATACGCCATTCATTCCTGGATGCAAACTTCCAAAATGGAATCATTTCATAAAATACTATCATTGAATCCTGGTCGCATTATCAGCGTTTCCTGAAAAGTCCAAAAGTCCATTAAAATCAAAAGATTTGTTTCGCTAACAGATAGATGGATAAACAACCAACCACTGTACAAAACATAAAGTCCTTGGTGGAGGTAACTCGTATAAAGTAAACTTTACAGATATTTCAGCACGGTTTTACTTCAGCCACTTTAACTCGAGGCCAGACAATGAATTCATTCATTCATTCATCATCATACTTGTTAGTCATGTGTGATCAACTCTGACTTCTGCCTGATGCACCTGAGCTGTTCAGTGAACACGGGGCAGAGTTTCACAAACTAATTTTACTCATGTTGGGCACTGGAAACCAGCTGTAATGATATCTCTATATACATTAGATTAAACTATTTAAAGCAGCAGGTTTAGGAAAGCCACCTCAAGACACACGCGAGAGAAAAATCGTTTCTTTCACCCTTTTACCAAAATGATTTCTGCACATAATGCTTCTAAAATAAGTCACGAAGCACCAACCTGCACCTTTTAACCCAGCGTAGAAAGGAAATTTCAACAGCAAGTGGGACTAATATAGCTTTATCAAGCTTTTACCACTTACAGCTCACAGTGCATTTATTTCACACCGCTTTGCCAATTCTCCATCCCTGCTGCCAGCACTAATCATCTCTTTCACTGCCGGAAGATGTAACAGGGCGTTCAGGTGAACCGACATGAAATTCATGTTACTGTTCAGCTACATTAACCCAATTCTCACTTGAAATAATGAGAACAAGCTTCCACATCTGCTTTTCTGCAACGTGGCAACGCAGACCTTCCTACAGGAAGGAAGCTGAAGGAAGCTGCCTTTTGGACGCGTCCCATCCAAACTCACTGGAGTCCTCCGTTGGAGCTGTTTGGACACTTTAGAAAACACTTCCTATGATGACAGGTGCTAATCTGGTCGTCCCCAGCGTCAGTCGGCTTTCCTCTTAATGACACACTCGTCTTCCTTTTGCGTCAATCATGCGTTCTCCAGCAGTCACTCAAAAAAGGAGCTGAGGTATTCAAAGCCTGTCAATCATGTGACTCGTTAGCCGGTGATGGAATCACTCGATGAGAACGAACAGGCATCAGGCAAAACAATCGGCCGTTAAGTCACCTTGGCCGGCAGCGCGCCAACCGGCCCCACACTCGGTCTCCGGTCGGAGCGGAGCCTGAGGTAACTAGAGGAGAGGGCTCTTGTCTTTCTTGGGACAACAACTGTCCAGACAGACAGATGGGGACGGACAAGAGAGGAGAATGCAAAGTGGGGGAATCGACAGCGAGGGGAGACTCTCCAGGACAGGATTTACAGGTGCTTTCAAAGCAAATGTGCAGACAAAGCCGTAAAAAAAATCATCAAGGATGGTTTGACCTCACTTCACTTTGTCTTCTTCTCAAACCTCCAGTGTTCACAAAAGTAAAATAGACAGGGAATTTATTGCCGCGTTAGAGGACAAAGATACATGGAAGGATGCAGCCTGATGTCGGTGTGCTTCTCCTCTCCAGTCCAATAAAAAAAATAAAAAAAAACACCAAAGCATTTGAACTGTGCAACAAAGCTGAGTCAGAAATGGATTCGTCTGACAAACCCAGAGGGGGGCGCCATGCTGCCTGCCCAGTGTCAGGACGATTTAGGCCGCGGGGGCCCAACATGCAGCGCTCTGCTAATCCACTTTCCCTTCCAACATTTTGACACGTATGTTCTTTTCATTTCCCAAATGTTAACTGGCAGAGGCTTAAGGTTCCGCATGCAGGGCAACACAGGGGAGCGGGCGCATGGGATATAGGTGAGCAGGTAAAAGAAACGTGGAAGAGAAGCGCTCAGAACGAACGGGATAAAATGGTCGGGTGGTGCAGCACCGCTGACGCTCACTGGGACTTTGTCCTCTCAGTCTATTTCTTTGTTGTTGGAGTCCTGGTTCCAGATCGGGGACGCCGCGTTGAGACACGAGTGTACTGACATGACAAACGGACGACGGACCAGGAAACTGCAGGCGTCTTTTAGTCTGAAGTTGAACTTGTAAAGTGGTTCACAGGAGGACACGGGTTTGCAAAGCTCACAGGGGAAAAGCAGATAAACAGGTCGGTAATAAGAACACTGCAAAGTATTTTGTGTTTGAATACGCGGCCCCAGAAATGAAAGGAATGAATCATTATGGTGAAAAGTTGGATTTGCCTCTAATTTCCTTGCTCCAGCCTTCCCTGCTCGGCCCCAGGGGCTGTTCCTGTTACGATCTCCTGGCCGCGCAGAGAGAGAAAAAAAGAAAAGAAAAGGTGATAACATGCTCTGTAAAATGGCAGTCTCTACAGTTCCCTTTCGTTCTTCCTCCCAGCAGTCATCTTAGCGCCTCGGGACTGCTCCGACTACAACGTGCTGGAGACAAGAAAGAACGGCGTGTACCGTGTCACCCCTGATCCCCGCAACGGGACCTTTGAGGTCTTCTGCGACATGGAGTCCTTCGGAGGTGGCTGGACGGTCGTACAGCAGCGACTCGATGGCTCCGTCAGCTTCAACCGCACCTGGGCTGAGTATAAGAAGGGCTTCGGGAACCTCAGGTACCACCCTCACGCTTACGTCTCCTCAAACAATCACAGACTCGCTTGGAGGCTTGGAAAGACAAGCAGCTTATTTGTGGTTCTCAGGTGTAAAATAAGGGAGGTGGATGGAGAAAGTGTCATAGGAGGCCCAGATACCACAGAGATAAGTGGGGGTAATTACCATGAAGAGGTTATACAGCATATTAAACTTTGTGAAGGGCGGTTGATGCAGTGAGAGATACTACAGGAAATGTTCAAATTGGATGTGAGACACAAAGCAGCAGTGTGCGCAGGAGAGGCTGACTTCCACTGACCCAAAGGTCAATAACACTCGGGAAGTTTGAAATAATTAAAAGTTGCTGAAAAAAAAAAAACTCAACAACAAAGCGACCTTTTGTACGTTCCGAGTATTACAGGCCTTAATCTCTCTGGCTGGTATCTGCCCACCTGCTCAGGGAACCGCAGCTCGAGATGAACGGATACGAAGCGTTCAGTAAACACCCAAGAAAATATATATATATCTTTTTTTTAGTATTCACTTCACAACCGGTGTTTGTTATTTGTCCTCTGTTATTGTCTCTTACATTCATTTGTATTTTCAGTTTTTGTCTGTCCGGAGACCTTGAGTGCCATTGAATGCACCATAAATCAAATATATCATTATGACTATAATACTATTGTATAAGTGTTCGGTTACAGCCAGTGTTCTGCATTGCACTTCCTGGTATTGATGTAAATGTTTGCGCAAAGTTTCAAATCGGATGGCGCAACCCGACCAATAACTGCAGCTAGAACGGTCTGAGTCAGAGTAAAAAGAAGCAGCAATGGATGGACAGGTTATGGCAAAAGTCTCCACGCAAATATGAACGAAGGAGTGGAAGAGACAGTTTCCTGTCGGCGCTGGTGTTTGTAGATAGTCCAAGAGGTGAAAGATTCCATCAACTGTCAATCATGTTCTTTTTTTCTTCTGAGAGGAAGACATCCTTTTAAGGAATTGTAAAAAGGTTCTTTGTTTTAGCAAAGCACCCTATTTTATCTTTAAAGGCTTCAGGAAATAATTTGAAGGTTTGAGGTTATGTTGGAATGAAGTTGTTTTTTTTGTTTTTTTTTTTTAAATCACAGTGCCTTGATTAGAACTAGCATTCCCTTCATTATCTGTGTTCTCGGCCTGTAGGACTTTTCTATATAAACCACCACGGTGCCGAGTTGATAGCCAGGTCCACCGATTTAACCTCGCTGCTAAAAGAGCGATATCTCCTCTCGTCCTTCATTTACTGTCGCGAGGCTCCCCCCTCATATCGTCACCTTTTATTTCTTCCCCTGTGGGGCTAAATAAATTCAGTGTGAGTATCCACTCACAATAAAAGTGAACAAATATACGATCCCGTTCATAATCTCTTTCCCTATCGAACCCCTCCCTTCCTCTCCCATCCCTCCCTTGTGCTGCAGAGGTGAGTTCTGGCTGGGCAACGACCATATCCATCTGCTGACAAAGGCCAAAGAAATGATCCTGCGTATCGAGCTGGAGGACTTTGAGGGCGTTCGGGAATATGCGAAGTACGACGAGTTCTATGTGGCGAATGAGTTCTTACGCTACCGGCTGACGATCAGTGGATACAGGTACGTCATTGGCCTCTGAACGCTAAGAAAACCTGAGCTTGAATTGGTCTGCTCATCCGTTGCTGTCGTTGTAGTGGCACCGCTGGGAACGCCATCAGCTTCAACAAGCACTTCAACCACGACCAGAAGTTCTTCTCGACGCCCGACCGCGACAACGACATGTACCCCTCCGGGAACTGCGGCGCCTACTACAGCTCCGGCTGGTGGTTTGACGCCTGCATGTCGGCCAACCTCAACGGGAAGTACTACCACAAAAGGTACAAGGGAGTGAGGAACGGGATCTTCTGGGGGACATGGCACAACATGTCCACAGAGTACTACCCCACCAACTACAGGCAGGCCTTCAAAACGGTCAAGATGATGATACGGCCCAAGAATTACGCTCCTTAGGAGGACAGGCTGTGGAGACATGGACGTGTAGATGGACAGAGACTGTCAGACAGTAGACTCACACGCGATAAGTAAATGCTTTGGCACACACTTACATGCTCATACAAAAAGAACCCAGCTGGCGACCAGGTTGTGACAACCCAAAACCGGCCCACAGTGTACGCCCACTTTCATTTTCAACTGTCTCATGTTCACATCTCCTCAAGTGATATTGACATTCGATGCCAGCTGGGTAAAGTTTCAGCTTCTCTGCAGCAATGACAAAAAAACGATGCTTGTAGTTTGATCCACTGTGGTGATAGTGGTAGTCCGTGACGGCCAACGGACTACGAACAATGATAACCGACGGCCACACGAGCGGTGCAAAGGCCAGTCGTCTGCGTGGGGGGACGTGGGGGGGGCATAAGGTTTCAAGGAAATGTTACTTTGAGAGATTTTCCTCACTGTTCCTTTACTTCCTGCCCTGCTGCCTCCTGCTATAAACCCAGCAGAGACACGCCGTCATAGTAAAACTAATGAGCTATCATTTTCTCCGCTCTAAATGGTTTTATAATTAACAGCAGCCGCTCAAGTGAGGTATATGAGGAGGCTGATGAGTCTGTTTTCAATGGGTTTCAAATTCGTTGCCAAAGACTTCATGCTGGGGTCACACAGGGGAAGATACACAACACACCAACTGGGCCGCAGTGCACACGTTCGTGCTTTGTATCGCTCTGTAATTAGACACAGACTCTGCTGATGTACTGTCATCTGATCCACGATGAAAGATCCCTGCACAAACGTGCGCCTGAGATGAATTCCTATTGGACCGAACCTATTGTGCATTATTGATGATTTCATGAATTGAACCTGACAGCAGCGAGATACTGCAGCAAGGAAACAAAAAACAGCTCCAATTGTTTTCCCACCTATAGCTCATAGTGCAATGTACTACTATTGATGCCATGCACCAGTTTTAATGCTTAAAAAAAAAAAAAAAAAACTTCTGTGACTTTTTCCCTTGTACAATACTGCTACTCAGTGTTAGAACGCTGTACTGCGTCACACTCATTCTAGACACACTGTGGAGGCGAGAGACGGCAGAAGATGCGTTTCATTTTAAGGATGTGTACAGTATTTATTTTACCTCGTGAGGTATGAAAGGCTTTATATATGCAAAGGTCATAAAGTACAACGTCATAGGATTGTCGATACTGTAATGTCAGAGACTGTGTATCATTGCGGCCATTCATAGTAACTATGTGTGTGTGTGGCGCATCGTGTGTGTACATTATTGACCTTTTCTATCATTCACGCTAAAAGATATGCACTTTTATATAGACATGAACAAATACATGGCTGTGTATATTTATCCCTTTCTAAATCACACTGTTGCCTGCTCATCTTCCAAGGTCTTCTGTTTTGAATACAAATGTGTACATGTTTTGCATGCAACTATACTGATATCGTTAAATCTGAAGTCAACGCCACTTAGGTCCAGCAGCCAGGGTTATTTGACGCCAGAAACAGCAGGGGGCGTGGGGGGTTGGGGTGGGGGGCAACCCGACATGGGTTTATCATAGATGGAACTGAATAGAGGAGAAGGACTCACATCATCCCCACAAAAAAAATGACCAAACTGTGACTTTAATGTGTATTGTATATAATGATTATATGGATTCAAAAAAAGAGCTCATCCGTTTGTAAGTACTGAAAAGCTTTCATGTGTGGCATCTTTTTACATTGTTCATCCATCACACAAGTTCTAATCTGAAAACTGTTTTGCTGGAAAATAATAAACTCACATTTCATTTTATTACACTTGTTTTTGCTGTTGTTTTTACACACACACACACACACACACACACACACACACACACACACACACACACACACACACACACACACACACAC
>JBBMJM010000003.1:4117076-4135896 GCA_037832705.1 Centriscus cristatus | reverse complement strand
TGTGTGTGTGTGTGAGCAAGCAGTCACACAGTAACACCTCTTATTAAATGCAAACATACAACATCTGATGTGAATTTCAAAAGAGAACCTTTGCCTGGAGAGGAAGCAGACAGTGTATGTTGACAAGTGACAAAGTCCTTTTTTTCCCTCTATGTCATTACATCATTGGTTGTTAAACACACAGTCAGCATGTGTTTCACAAACACAGCTAATTGTCAGACTGTGGGGGAACAACAACCACACCGGGCTTGAACAGTGCCTAATAAACACTATTTAATTTTATTTAATCTTTTTTTTTTTTTAACTGGACCAATCAAAATTCAAACTCAAATAACTTTTACATTGGCGTCTTGGCGGCAGCGGAAACACTATAAATGCAAAAGCTGACATGTGAGCCAACAGCCTGTTTGCACCTTCAGACAAACAAGAACTGGTCCAGTGGTCGCCAACGCTGTTCTGGACACCACCAGCCCCGAGGAGAAACACTGACTGTGTTTGGTCTCGAGAACGGCATTGGGTTTCTTATAATACTAGTTCTTCATAGTAGATGGTCATACGGTTAACTCCCTTCTGCCACAGGAAGTTGAGGTCCAAGCTGCTCGGATGGACTCATCCTGAAAGAGATTCCTCTGAGACAGGCTCTGTGGTCAGAAAAGCCCAAACACTTGCCAGCTGTAGATGGAAGTTTATTCACCACTGGGTTCTGAGAAAGACACCAAACACCACTTGGTACAGGTGGAACCGTAATAAGGGCTGTTCCTGTTATTATCCATGTTTAGTCTTAAATAAATACCGATCAAAGCCGTGTTTAAACAGAAAATCAAATGAGCAGTTCAACAACGAACACTTTTTGTTTTTCAGGTTGTTTCGTGTTCTAAATGTACAAACCCAACAGACATAACATTTTCCATGGCTGGTGCTGCCGCACAACACATAGTTTCGTGGCATGATATCCTTTATCCACAACTTAATTTAGTGTTTTTTTCTTGTCTGTGGTCAGCAGAAGGCTGGAACGGCTTCTGTAGTATATGGAGGGTTTGTTTGGTCCTGGGGGAGTTTTTGCCTTCAAAACCATAATTACAGAGTAAAGAGCTACGTCTGAGGACGACGGAGAAAATGTAGAACTCATTACGACGCAGCTGCAAAGAGTAGAGTAGACCTTCAACAAAGACAATTAAAACCGTCCCATATTCATCAAAAAAGTCAAAAGTTACAATAAGAGCGAAGTTAAGACATTTGTTCGGGGGTGTTGTAAGTTGAAGCACAGTTCTGTTGTCAGAGATCCTGACTCACTCCGTCTGCCTGAGACCATCACAGACCCCCCCCCCCACAGCAACTGACATTCCGAAATCCTCCAGACTCCACTTTTAGTGGCCTGTTTCGTGAGCTCTTAAAACCTCTCCGTGGCGAAGAGACCTGATGAGAACTGCAACAGAGTCACATTAACCACAGGACCAGATGACTTAACGAGTCAGATGAAAAAAAGTGAAGGGTAGAAACCTGCTCAGAGACACGGTTAACGAGCGCGGCGGCGGGCGAGCATGTGTGCTTACAAAAGGTGAGCGAGGATGAGCAGATGTTGATCATGGTGAAGTTATGCAGCTCCAGGAGTCGCACTCATGCACCTTCGTGCCCTCTGATCCCTCAGTCAGTCAGTGAGGGTGGGAGGCCGACCTGTCCACACACGTCCAATACACCCTGGCTGCACCCTGTACAACGGCAACTCACGGTACTGTCACTGGGTGTCGTTCATGAAAACGTACATTTGTGTGTAGATTTCTACATAAAAGATTTATGAACGCTGCAGAAAACTTGGATCCGATCGTAAATACGTGTGTAGACCCAATCAATCAAAAGTAAATTGACAGTAATGGGGCGATTTGCATGTTGTAGATTTCCACCCAGGAAGAGCTGATGACCAATGAAGAGACGTCCAGCTGGAGGTGATAGATTCCTGCGCATGTTGGATCTCATCCATGAAACGTGAGCAGAATGAGTTTGTGTGTAGACGGTACTCGGTTTTCCTCTCCGAGTTGGTGCCCGATACGCTCAGTGCATAATGCACTGTATTATATTATTATGATTGTGTAATCTATTTATATAGACAATTCAGAATCATGAACCTAATCTGGAACTTAAACTGCTTATTGACAACTAATTTAACTAAATGTATTTTATTTTTAATCTTTTGTCATGTATCTATCATGTGTTTCAAAGGCATCCGTGTACTGTGCACAGAACAGAGCATAACATGAATTAAAATGCTTTGTGTCGTTTGTGTGTGAGTTTTTCCTGAAGAAGAGGTAGAAGCAAACCCTGCTAAAATAAAAAACAATATGGCACGTCGGGGCATGTAGGCATTATTAACATGCTACGGATGTTTTTTGCGTCTATCAGAAAGCCCCGGGCAGTTCAACCTGAGAAGTACTCAGAGGTGTTGGCTCTGTGGTGAGGGGAAGTGCTGGTGTTTAGATGTTCAGACTGAAGCCTCGCCTTTAGATGAATTCCGGACATTTTAAGAATTCAAGACTCTGGTTGCAGGTCGCGGTCACCACTTCATCCCACATGTAAACACAGTCAACTATTCAGTCACTCATTCACGCCTACGGGCTATTTAGAGAAGCCAATTAACCAGGGACGATCTCGCTGTGAGCTAACCACTGTACCGCCATGTCACCCTACACACCAGAGTAGTGCAGGATTCAATCTGGGGGACAAACTCCTGCGTGATGGAATACACTACAGCATCCGGTTCTCACTGGAAAACATCCAGGAATGTTTCATCAAACTAGTTGACATAAACACACTCGCTCACACTCATTATCGCCTTTTGGCTCATCGGAGAGCAGATGTTCCAATGAGAACTTCTCCTTCACGGTAAATCATAAGACTATCAGCCTCTTTCGTCGCAGCACACATGTACTCAACACTACGCAGGAAAGCATAAATCCCAAGTACTTTGATCAGGGAAAGGACACGGTTCTGCTTTAGTCACCGTTTAGAGTCAACTAAACTTTGTCGCGCACACCATTGATGCATCTACTTAAGGATCGACGACCATGAAGGATGTGGTGTGTGTGCGCCCGCCTGTGTGGTGTACACTTTGAAATGTATGTGTGTTTTTCAAATAAGGTATGAGATCCATTTAATTTTCTTGGCGGAGTTCAACAGAAAACATACCAGTCGTTGCTTTAAAAAGAAAAAGAAAAGTACGTTGGAGCGGGCATGAGGAAAAGTCTGATTTGTTCAACTAAGCGGAACAGAGCAGCTGTCATGGTTTCGGTGATTTATTTGTCGTGATGTAATGAGGTCAGTTTCGATGGAAAATTATGTCAACGGTATTTCAAATCCTGATCATAGTAAGATGAGGAAGGGAAGGGTCGCAGACTTTCTATTTCTGTACTTCAGTGCCCGTCTGGTATCTTGATGCTTCCTGGTTATATATAACAGTGAGGTCGCCCAATTAATCGTGAGTGCATTAAAAGGGTGGCGTCCATCGACCATTTGACCCAAACACTATTACTGAGCGGTATGAGTCAATGTGAGGGTTGAAAAAGCACTTTGAAGATCACAGCGACTTTTAAAAGTTGAAAAACACCCACCCCTTCTTTGACCCCAAACACTTGTCTCACAACCTATTGGAGCGATGATTGGATTGATCAGAATCACAATCTGGTTTTAGTGCCATGTATATGTACACATACCAAGACTTTGACCTGGTGTAAGGTGCCAAAGATAGAGTACTAGAATAATTCAAAAATTCTCAGCGATATAGATTCTATAAAGTGAAATGAGGTAAGTGAGAAGCAAATGAGGAAAGGATTGGAAGTAAAATGGGGAAATAGAGGGGATAGAAAAGGAAAACACGCAAAAAGAATAGCCGGAAAGTGGGTTTGAGCTAAATCTGTCATTGGATGTTCTCATGGAAAGATTGTGGGAAAGATGGAGGGGTTGAGGAGCAGGGAACATATAGAATGGGGGTTTTGTAAAAGCTTGGGGGTGGGGTGGGGGTGGGAGGGGGTGAGGAGAGCAGAGGTGCCGAAGACAGGAGATATGACAACAAAAGACTGAGGGATTTTACTTAGAAATTTGTGCATGGTCACATGTGTGTCGCTGCATAACTGTGACGGCAGCTCTAAACAGCTGTCGGAGAGAATGGCACGCCATCAGAGCGCCATGACACACCGCAGCCGCTATTAGCGGCAGAGGTTTTATGGCGCTGTCGTCTTTTTAAACTGCAGATTGCAGCTTTGAGAGAAAGCATGAGACTCTATAAAACGGTCTGATTAGAGAAACATGCAGTAAACTGCGTGTGTGCAATGCTGAGGCCACTGTTCATCACAAAGCTGCAGAAACAATTAGGACACCGGTGTCAAAGATTGTTTTGTCACAAGCAACAGCTGCATTAATGTCTGCGGTGTGCTCCTCAAAAGTCTTTGTTTACCACGAAATAAGAAAGAGTCGATGATTAGCAGACAGGTCTGTGCAGGCGCGGCGTGTTTGTGGTTACACCTGGTCGTTCCGATGTTGTGCGCTCTCGTCCTTGCTAATTTGAGTCCTGAGACTATTCTGCAGAAGTCATCACGGGTGAATCACCAACCAAGTTGTTGAAGGAGCAGAGATGCAACAAAGCTTCAATAGCATGGCTCTGAGGAGAGATTTAGGTTGGAAAATGAGGCGCAACCAGTCTGCGCAGTGGTCTGTGGGGAGGACAAGTAGAATGGAAAAGTACTGGGGATGGTGACAGTTCTGAGCAAAAGCTCTTTTTTTTTTCACCGAAATGACAATGTTGAAAATATGAGAGGAAAATTTAATTTTACTTTTGAGCTAGTTACATGATCAATTTGAGGATCAGCGTCGATACCCACAATTGGGCACCCTGACGGAGGCAACCACATACTGCCTTCTTGGGGGTTACCAAGACTCTGACTTTCCGATCTAATCAAATATTTCATTTCAATCTCCAGTATATACAAAACAAAAATCATTCCCATCTGTTGCACCACACACTCACATTAGGACGGTGATTGGGTGTGTGTCTCTCCTCGCAAGTTACACGTTTTCTTCCACTGTCACATCATACGACTGGCTTAATGAAATTTGCTCTTTGCAGGGGAGTCAGATATTCAACACATGGGATAATTTATGATGCATGAAGCAATGGGAGGTTCTGTAAGGTAACTGAAAGGATTTCAACTTTGTCATTAGCCAGAAAACACATCTGCATGCACTGGACTGGAGCTCAAGGCTACAATTCAGAGCCAAATCCTGATTGGCTCGGCCAAAACGTGACATACTTTCAATCTGACATCTACGTTTTTGGGACATCTAATATCAAACTGACTCTGTATGGATTGTACAGTGAACAGACTGACACAAGTTATTACTGTCATTAGGTGAGTGTGTGACGGTTTCCCCCCCGAGATGCTGTCATACAGGTGTGATCCAACGCTGATCAGGTGTCATGTTTCTTTTAGGTCCTTTTTAGCTCAACGGTGAAACAATAAAGCAACTGCAATGATAAATCGTAGCCACTGAAAATGGAAAAAAAAACCTGGCAAATCTGATAATGAAACCATGTTAAAACAAACACACAACACGAGAGTATGTAAGAACAGGAGTCAATTCAGAGTCCCAGATAGTTCTTCCCAAAAAGATCTTGTGTACGTAATTCTCTCCTGCACAAAACGACAGAAAAATGTGACTGTGATGTGTCCTGATCTGTAATTCAATGACTAATTGTCAGAGGGAATCTGTTCAGGCTCCATGAGGCATCCAGTGGTGACCGGAGTGAGGCCCTAAAACTGTTGTGGAAGAAATAGATCAGCTTTGTAATGTGGGTCACAAATGGTTCATTTGTTCCCACAGGCAGCAAACAGTGCTGACAAAAGTTGAACAGCTTTGTGTAGAAAGCCCTTTACGGGATTCTTACACGTCTTTAACTTCACAGCACTAAAACCCAGGAGAGGAAGAAGAATACAATATATTGTACATGTCTCAGTTCAGAGCACGTTGGCGTTTAAGTCTTGTAGAGACAGGAGAAGGATTATGAAACGACATTATGTTCACACCCTTTTCTGAACAGGAAGCATCTCACCCCTGAGCTAAGCACAAAGTGGCCAAACTTTTCGATGCAAATGAGTTTTGCATGAACATTTGTCTACTTTCTTCCAGCTACTGAAAACACTGTCCTCCTACAAGTGTTGGCAAGGGATATTTCCGTCACTGCATAACAGTCCCGCTGACCCAGCACTGTACTCCCCATAGGGAGAGCGGCCATGGAGCTGCGGCCATTATAGAACTTTATTTACTATCTGGTAAGGGTTACACAGCCAGGCTGTTGACCGGTGAGTCGCTGTGTCAAATCCCCAGGATGATAGAACGTCAAACAACTTCATTAGAGCAAGGCTGGCCCAGAGCCAGAGGTCCCATAGGGAGCATCTGTTAGTCTGTCAGAGTTCCCAAAACATGCAGCAATCACCGCGAACATGATCTTCTTCAGTACTGGTCTCGGTCCTACAAGTGAAACATTTCTAATCCATCACAGAGATAAATGTCTTCTTTCTGGCTTGTTATTCTATCACATTAGGGAGTGGGGCTTTGCAGTTTTAGTGATAAGTCTGAAATGGGACGCATCCATTAGGGGGCAACGGGATGAAGGATAAAAAGACAAGCTATCGGAGCTGGAGCTCAAAAGCTGATGGGCAGTTCACAGGAAGTGCATGGTGATTACTATATACGTACACACACACACATACACACACACCAGATCTGAAAGGATTGTTTCAGTCCTGGAAGATGCAAAAGATGATGAGACTGGGAAAAAGAAAGTGGACGGAATGGAGCTGCCGTGTGGGGAACGTCAGAATGTTGGGGCTGAAAGAAGGTCAAGAAGGCCCAGACTGATTGATGGAATAGGTTGGGAAGATCATCTCTGAGGGACAATCCCTGTAGGAAATGTGGAACAACAGCAGGGACTTTCCTACATGTGCTATGGGACTGTAATCTGATATACCCATACACCTGAGGAAGGCCCCTGAGATACAAATACCCATTTCGCCAAGATGAGGCTAACTGGGTGGAGTGTCAAAACATAACTTTGCAGTTATAAAAGGCCACAGCAGCCTGAAATATCCTCAGGTAATTGAAAAGTACATCCCCACCAAATTCCAAATCACTGGGCTTAACATTTCAACATCAACATGTTAGTAATTCTAATTCTTCGTTATTCAAGCTATATGAGTGTGGATCTAGATATCCCCTCACGTTATTTGTCTCTACAACAGGCCACCACTTGCCATAATATGCAACCATTTAATCCCCCCAGACACCAGACAAACACAGTGTAACAGAGCACTTGTTTGTGTGTTGGACACATAATTTGAGCCTGCAGATCTATCAGACGACAGATTGTCTGTGTCTGGTCATTTTCAGCCTTTCCTTTTATCTTTCCTCCAGTTGTTGTTTCCACAGACACACTCCAGACCAGTGGGGCTCTTCTAAAAGCGCAAATACACATTTGCAAGATTCTTCTTAATTTGTAGCTCAAGTTGCATAACACCATCCTTGGCAAAGGAGATAAACCAAAACAAATAAACTGCTGAAAAGGGGAAAAGATGTGTATGAACAGAATGAATCACAGAGTGAAAGTGGCTAAAGAGGAAGTCAGGAAAATTCCTGCATTGGAGACTGATTAATGCTGATTGTCTTGGCAACAATGACATGTATTAAATATGTGCTTTACATTGAGGAGAATTGAGGAGAGTATGGTATGGTGGTGTAATAAAATAGGATTGGAGTTTACAGCCATAACAGATGGTGATATGGGGTCATTTGGTTTGTTTAAGTGAGTTGCGTCCGTTCCGATGTGTTTCCAGTCTGTCATGGATTGTGGCCAGGTGACAGAAACAAAGGGACACCGACGGAGGGAAAGAGACGCAGAAGGCAGACAGAAATAATAAAAGAGACGAAGCAAATAAAGAGCGAAAGACTGATGGAATATGGACGCGCAGGATCGTTTCAGGCTTCTGAAAAAAACATTAAGGGAGATTTATTTTTATTCTTGTGGCAGGAAAGCGCTGCAAAGCCCATTCGCAACATGGTTTACCTCCGGTGAACATGGTGGGGAGGAAATGCAGATTTAGTCTAATTAGAGGACAGTTATTGTGTTTACATTACCGCCAAGCAAACTCGATTCCTACAATTAGAATAAATCACTCCGGCACTGAGGTTTCAAACCTCCCAAGACGCAGTGGCGTCACCATGTCATTTACAGCACTGGCCTGCTTCAGACAATGCTCTGGTTACTTTCTTTTGTCTCTGGGCTCCTTTGTCAAAAACAACAAAGCATAAACAAACCTTTAAATGACAACAGATGAATCGAGAATTCAGACACCTTGATGTGTTTTGACACTTGTGGCACCACAAATCATGGCACACATACTGAGGAAAAGGCTAAAGTGTCCTCTACGTCATTATGGGACACAAAATTGGGAGTTAAATTAGGTTCTGGTGGGTCACTCCAAGAGAGGATGTCTCCAGAGAATTGCTCACCCATGCTCTACTTATTGGAAGAGAAGTTGGGTAAGTGCCCTCGAGCGTGTGTGAAGTGTCCAGCAGTAAACAGTCCATGTAGGACAAAGCAGAAGGGTGGTCCTAATATGGAGTTGTTTCACTCGGTGTTGACAAAGAGGACAGGACGAGAGCGCAGAGAACGGGGAAGGAGCAGGTGCAGGTATGTTGATCAGTGCCGACCTCTGATACAACAGACAAACACTCCAACTGGACGGAAACCGAAGAAAATCCGCTAACATCTGGCCTTTGTCTTGCACAGGAACGGGTGTAATTCACTCCTGGCTAAAAGGACTCTGCAGTAGTCACGGGTATAAATCAGCTCAAGCCCGTCGGCTACATCTTGCTTTTATCGTCTTTGGGCTTTGTACCGCTCAAGGTGTCTCTGCATCTGGACCCAGATGCTCAAAGCCCCGAGGACACCGCGTTCTCCAACTTAATTTCAGAGTTGGGTCACACTAAGAGTGTCTGTGTGCAGCTATCACACACACCAAAGGTTTGCGACAAAGCCTGAGACTCTGATAATGTCACAACGCGTCACTTGCAACCACATACACGCGGCTCTACAAACCACATAGAACCGAAAACATAGAACCTACGTAGAGGGCATGGTCACGTCATTGGTCTGATAACTAAAGAGAAACGCCACAGCAGCAATCCAAGGCAGATGTTGGAAAGGGATCAAAGCGCTCTAGGAACAAACATGCTTATATTTACATTTCCAATGTTTTCTGATCTGTCAGGAGCGTGGACGTGAACTGACAAGAAGAAAGACAAGGCTCTTTTTCCTCTATCAAACCCATGTTGTCCTTGTGTGTTAGTTGTACTCTGCTCTGCAAAAGGCACCAATTCCAGGTTGCAACCCCCTGTGTGTGTATGTGTGTGTGTGTGTGTGTGTGCGCGCACGCATTGCTGAAGCAGACACAGCCTTGAGACTCCTGTTGAGAATAAGATCATCTTTTTTTTTTTTCGCTCACTGTCTGTTACTCCCCTCGTACTCTGTGTGATGATCCAGATGAGTGGGTGAGAGGAAGGGAGGGAGAGAGAGAGAGAGAGAGAGGCAGCCTGTGTACGGCAGAAGTCAATCAACTGAGCACATGCAGGCAGAGAGAGAGAGAGAGAGAGAGAGAGAGAGAGAGAGAGAGAGAGAGAGAAGCCAGTTGTTCGTCCCTCAGTACAGGCTTTAAGTTTACAGGCAGCCAGGCAGATTTTCTTGGCTTGGACGCAGCGCTCATGTCAGGATTAGGAGCTGGGGACGCGGGTGCAACCGGTGATCTGCAGGTTCTCGTGGACGAACCCGAGCCAGGTTCTCTCCCTGGACAGGTACGACCAAAACATTCCCAATCTTAGTTACAAAAGAAAAAAAAAAAAAAAAAAAAAAAAAAAAACTTTTTTCAGATGGTAATTATAGGCATCTTGGTCTTGAAACTGGACTTCCACAAATTCTCAACAAAACATTCTAAACTTGTCAGGGTTTACACTGTGTGTTGTAATATAACAGAGTTTAGGGTTATTCCTGCCTTTTATTTTGTAAAGTGAAAAGCATGTTCATTTCCTTTGCATGAATCTATGAATGGACAGAGACTCGACCAGATGGATTTTTGCATCGTAATGCGTTCATCTTTTCTTGCATAACAAAGTTGACAGATTGGAACTTGATCCGGTTTAGTAACATAGGATTTGCTGAATCAAGGATCCAGCTTCCAACCCCAGACAATTCCGTTTGTGAAGTCCTTTGTAAACTCCTGATTTTCCTTCCCAGGCTGGTGGTTTCATGCTGTTACATAATTAGACAGTCGGTCTT
Source organism: Centriscus cristatus (assembly GCA_037832705.1). Lineage (NCBI taxonomy): Eukaryota > Metazoa > Chordata > Actinopteri > Syngnathiformes > Centriscidae > Centriscus > Centriscus cristatus. Next base: position 4,125,521 of record JBBMJM010000003.1, on the reverse strand, counting down.
TCAGATAAATTAAGCACCACTTCCTTCACGGTGAGGGGGCTCTTTTGCCCACTTGGACCGTCTTTGCACAAAAGATCGATCACCAAAAGCATAACATTATGCATTTTCAAAATAAAAGATGAGAAAGCAGATAATTTGGTCAGGCTTATCAGGCAGTAAATGATTCACAGTGAAAAAACAAAACAAAAACAACTTCAGGGCTTTTTGTGCCATCTTTGTATAATTACCAGTCACAACATGAGTATGTTTTATGTACATGGGTGCACAAAGGTACATGCCCCTTGTGTAAAGTTTCAGTAAAATTCCAGACTTGTGAAGAGGGCAGAGCAATGTGTGGTTTCACGCTGGAATCCTACACCGGGAAAAGGGGGGAAAAAAAGCTTGACTTGCAAGTTTGTGCTCATTACTAAGTGCCCTAGTCTCCTTTTTTTTTTTTTTCTCCCTCTCCCTCTCTCTTAACTTCACTTTCTGCTGCTTCAGCTTGCCACAGTTATTTTTCAAGTAGGAAGAGGAGTGAGTGGGAGGGTTATGTTTGCAGGGCATGTGTGTTTAAGGTACAGATGTGTCTGGCATCAGTAATCAACATAGTGGGCTGTCAGGAGAAAATATTGTTATGTGTGCGAGTTCTGCACAACTTCTGATCTTGGCAGATTTTCAACTCCCCTTTTGTATTGACGATAAAGAAAAAGACTGAACAGTTTTGCATGCGTTCATCCAGTGTATAATGTTTTGTTTTATAGGGTTAGCAGATGCATATTGTCAGACAGATCTACTAAATGTTCTTGGACAGTCCTGCCTTCACCATGAATCATTGTTTCTGTTCTAAATATGTCTGCAAACCAAAGCTAATTCTGCATGCGTATATATGGAGGTTCTGTGTAATTTTCTGTCTCCCGTCGTCTCTCTTTCTGCAGAAACAAACGGATCTGGTTTCAATTAAGCCCTCATGTGTGAGGGGTTCTCTCTCACGCTCTCTGCTTACACAGTTTATGTCTGTCGCTATTCGTACCTCATCCTCCGGTCGGGCATGTAAAGTCCCCCTTCATTGCTTTACATCCTCATAGGCTGTGGGTGTTGTTAGTGGGGCTGTTACATGGTAATAAGCTACATAGACACACACACACACACACACACGAAACTCAGCCCCCCAAATAACAAAGAAAGGTCAAGCTAACTGGGAAACTGGATGGCAGAAGAAAAAAGAAAAAACACCTCACCTCAGGTTTCCTTTTTTTCAATTAATCACCTAACATAAGCTTGTGCCGCTTGGATTGGGGCCGGATTTTTCACATATTTCTGTCATTAGGAAAAGGTTGCTTTGCTCCGTCAGTTTTGTTTTCGCAGCCTCCCCTGCTGGTTCTTACTTTCTGTCTGCAACAGAGTGGCCCTTGTGTTCTCAGCTGCATCCTCTGTGCTCTTTCCATCCCCAGAGCCCTGTCCAGTGTTATTGGAGCATGAAGAGCCTCTGTGGGCAAACATCAGAGGTAGCAAGTGTGCAGTGTTGTTTTAAAGGTGCTGCATGGATGACCTTTTTTTATTTTTTTGTAATGCTTTGGCTCTTTGCACCTCTCTGTTATGATCGCCACCATCTCCAGATGGAGCATCCAAGTGGTTTCACAAAAAGACAAGAACAGTACAATATTTGAAAGGGTCCCAGCCAGCGAGCACAGACCATTACTGGAGCACACAGGCGTCATGCTGCACCAACGGTCGCGTTCCTACTTCCGATACTTACAGTACTGAGGTACCCCTTGCTAGTGGAAAAAGCAACACAAGCTTCTTCAGATTGGCCACCGGTTGTGCTTTTTATGAGATCGAGAGGAATGAACAATAAACACCAAATTCATTAGGACTGAGGGTCGATCTTAAGGGTCGGAAAAGCCGAAGTTAGATGACAATGAATGATTTGTCTCACTTCTGATGAGTAGCCCTACTGACCCATTGTTCACATTGAAATATTGATGGGAGATGTATGTGTTATTACGTAATGTCCATGCAGTGGTGGGAGAAAACTGGGAGGTAACCGGTAGTTTAGGATTCATGTCTCGCCACCAGTTTCTCACTAGGTCTCACACCAGCTGCAGCCAAAACATTTGTATAAAGCATGTTGGATTTTTATGACTAGAATCTGGACGAAGCTATGAATAGTTTTTAGTTGGGACCACAGCTGTAAACTGAGGAGGTCTAAAGTGAGAATTCCCCTTTTTGCTGACAGGACAGTTTCTGTCCTGTATTTCAAGCCTTTGGCAATCATGTATTTATGACTGGAGCTCCTAAATTTGGTCTGTTTGTTGTTGTCAGAAATATGTATATATAAGACTGTTTTACACATGTAAGTACCTATTCAATTTTTAGTCATGTTTTCCTTCCTATAGCTGGGTATGATACCTTATTCTGAATCCTGAACATATGGTGCCTAGGTTTGAAACCTACGGTAGAGTTTTAAAAATCGGACACAGGGTGGTAGAGTAAGGCCAGACCAACCATTGGACTTGTCCTACACTCGCTACACACTGTTCTCAAAACAAATTCCACACAAACACAACACAGACTTTACCATTCAAACATTTCTTTTAAGATAAAGCACATTTCTGCTGCGAGCACTTTGTGCGTCATTTGTCTTTAGACTGACTATTCAACAGATTTAATGCTAATGCGATTTTTGTGCAGCAAAATGATATATAATAATGATAATTTATATGATAAGAATCATTTAGTAATATCTGCTTGGCAGCTGGTGCCGCTTTAGCACAACTGTATAATCATATTAACGTACATTTCTCCAAACGCTTTGCTGGCAATGCTTCCAGAGCGTGGTCTCCCAGTAAAACTACCAACTGCTGAGTCTGGAGTGTGAAGAAAAAGACAAAATGGCTAATAATTAGCACCCAATATATATATATATATAAAACCAAGCAGTTAAACAGAATGAAATGTGAAGCATAGAAATCTTTCTTCTACGACTTTCAACGAATTGTGAACAAACTGTTAAAACTGTCAAATATGGGAGCACTAAAAGTACTGAAGGCTTTGATTTATTATCTCCTGTGGGAGTACTGCCTTTTTCCGACAGTTTTAAACATGGGAAACATCATAGATATATATTTTGTAAGGTAAGGTAAGAAAAGTGAACATTTAGAAGAATCAGAATATACTGAGGCACAGTTGTTGGCTGAGAGTCAACATGTCATGGTCTTGGTCATCTAAACCATCAAAGATCAGTGAATTCTGGACAAACGATGGTGTGCGTCTATTTGCAGCAATGAGCCATGGGACACAGATGACCGATAGCCCTGAGTGAACCATTTACAAACTTTGAGACTTCCTTGTTTTTTTTTTGCCTAAAATGACCAAAAGGAGCTGGAGTGGGAAATAATTCTAGCCTGGGAGGTCTAATTCAGGATGGTATGGGCGTGGGGTGAACCACAGGGTTGGGCTTGGGTTATTGTCACAGCTGGGTTGTGTCTTGGACGTTGTAGCTTGACCATGGCCACAGTTTTCAAAGAAGAGCAGGACTTTCTGTACTCGACAGCTGTGAAGGCAAAGTGACCTGAGACTACTGGATTGCACATGTGTCATTGACCATAAAAGGAGCTAAAGTAAAACAATTGTATTAACTTATTCTCAACATTTTTTTAAAGCAATGGTCCATCCCCAGTAGTCATAGACATGCCTCTAGAAGTTTGTCTCTTCTGTTTTTTTTCCTTTGATTTGGGTGTTTATTGTGAATACAGTGTTTGTTATTCAGAGGCTACGGTTCTGTGCATCCCTGTAGGAACGTTGTAGGAACATTAGGACTATAGCCAATGGACTGTGCTGCATCACACACCACCAGGTTCTACTAGAGAAATCTCCCCATGCTTTCCAAGTGATTTCGCTGGCCTGAGTCTCAGCAGTGTGTCAGTAGCTGACAATCTCTGATGAGTCGGGTTCTACTAGGTTGTAGGAACACATCACTTTATGTGCGACAGCTGCAGCAGAGTGAATCTTCAAGTTAGACATGATTGATCATTGGACTGCTGAAGGCTGCTCAATGGATCGGAAAATGTATCCCCAGATACATTCTCAGCTGTTCCCGTCTGTAGTGGCCAGTCTGTTATTCACAATGGACAGGCGCCATGTGCAATGACAGGCTTGTTCCACTGTCTGAGACATGAGGAGACTGTAAGGGGGCTGTGGTTAGATACAGTTGGATTGACTCTGTATGCACGTGTGTGTGTGTGTGTGAGCAATCTTTCTCGGTAGACCTCCCTCAAACTCAAGACTCACTTATTTTACCAGAAAATTTTACCCCCACCTCCCACCCCCCAACACACCCACACATTGTCGGAGGCCTTGTGGCAATAATTTGCCATCGTCATCGAGCTGTAAATGTTATTTTCAGCTCTAAGTTTTTATGTCTGAGGTTGATGATAGCTTCACAGTTTAACGGTGGAAATGGCTGGCAGCTGCTGCTGGAATGAGGGAGGAAAATACACAAAAGGACCACAAAGGGAAGATGGATCGTGGTTTAAAGTCTCATTTCTTCAAGTCTATATTGGTCAATGGAAGCGGCGCCATGCCTCTACAAAAAAAAATCATTGCATGATTTTTTTTAAAGACTTGATACCATCTATACTTAAGTTTTATGGACAGGCTCTTGTGGCCATGCACATTTTGACTGCCCACTCTCAGTCCATCAACTTGTGGTCATGAGCGGACTCTGGGTCTGCCTCCACCAAAGCATCACCAGCCGGAACGAAACGCAATTCAAACACTGCTCAATTATATGGGCGTGTAGCAAAAACAGTATATGTCCAGTGCTTCTGTTAATTTTAATCTCGTCAAGCAAACCACACAAACAGTGTCAACAGAAAGCAGATACTGTTTACTTAATACAACTATGCTACACTCATCCATTTACAATCACTAATGTGATTAAGGTTTGGCCAGCACATCTACTACTTCATTTTTTTTTTTTACATATGAAAAAAACTGTTTTTGAAGGATGAACTGAAATCTGCTGACTCATCCAGAGGCCACAGTACCCACTGGCATCCTGGAACCCATAAAATCCTGTGAGTGATCAGGAATACAGAGAGATTTGGAGGGAGGAAGAGGAAGAATTGAAAACACTCACAAGATTGAGCAACAGAAAAAAAGAGCATAGAAAACATTCTATGGTCAACCTAGAGAGAAAACAACTTTACTAGAGAACGTTTTAACCCTTTCCGACCGCCATCACACTGCTTTCTCAGCGTGCCACTCCGCTAATTCTTCCATGGTCTGGAACAAGTTACAGCTGACAGCAAGTTTCAGTCTAGCTGCTGAGGTAGATGGAAAACCTGCAGCATTTCTAGTGTTTAAAGGAAGACTGTTTGTGAAACCTGTACATTTGAAAACTCCCTTTCCTCTCTCTCCTCACACAGCTGTGACAAGCTTCCTGCGCCTCGTGTCACCATCCGACAGCAGTCTTCCCAGGCTGACCTGATTACGCTCCTCTCTCGCCATGCGTCTCCTCGCCACCCTGTGCCTCCTGCTGCTGCTGCTCCACTCAGCCGAACCCAGGAGAGGCCCTAGGTCAGGGGCAGCGGAGAGGGGGGCTGGGGGCAGTGTACGGGGTAGAGGCAGGGCTGGGGTCATGAGACGGCAGACTCAAGAATGCAAGGAGTACATGGAGGGAGGAGAGAAGTACCTGGACTGCCAGGACAGGCAGCTGACTACCGTGATGCAAGACTGGCCCAAAGACATTCACCACCTGCTGCTGGCCAGAAACAAAATTCAGGCAAGTAGAACTTAGTCAGAGATGTCCTATTACAGTCACAAGCACAATCAATGAACACCGACTCAATGAACTCAGTGAACATCCATTGTAGTTCAGTAACAACCAAGGCTCTTTGAATTAACTTCTGAAGACTGTTCACCCCGTCAGTTCGTTGATACCACATCTGTGGACCATTAATTCAGGATCAGATTGGAGGCAGATGTTCTTCTGTATATGTGTGTGTGTGTGGGTTTGTGAGTCAACACACAGGAAGTGTGTCACAGGTGTTGAAAAGTGCAAAACAAAGTGCTTTGCCAGGAAAGCAAATGAGTGAGTGAAAATGACTTTAATTAAGCTTCTACTAAAGTTAAGAGAGTTGGGACGTGGACTGAGTGAAGGAGCAGCCAGGGAGATAATGGGAAAAGGAAATTTAGTTCTATGTGGAACTGCTGCTTCGGCTCTATCGGGTTTCATATGAAGCACGTCGCTGTGCGGTACATTTGTATACTGTAGAATCCATTTGTATTGGACAGTCTTGATATGAGACAAGAACTTGAGACTGGGACTTCCTTCTGAAATTCAGAATACATTCACCATATAAACTTTACGAGGTGATAATATACTGGTGTGTCTGGCTGGTTTCATTGTCCCTGTGTGCCAAATATATGCAAGTTTACTGATGCATGAAGAATTCTGGAATAAATGCAATCGTTTTATCAGGCTGGCTTGTGTTGATGTTCGCATCTCCCTGTTTAGGTTTTGCGGGACAACATGTTCTCCCAGTTCACGCAGCTGAAGAGCCTTGACCTCCAGCAGAATGACATCTCCATGGTGGAGGAGCGCGCGTTCAGCGGGCTCTCCAAGCTCACCACGCTGCTGCTCCAGCACAACCGACTGAGAACTGCGTCCGAGGAGGTCCTGCTCCCTCTGCCTCACCTCAGCTACCTCCGGATCTATGACAACCCCTGGAGCTGTCACTGCCCGTTGGACAGCCTGATTAGGACCTTGCAGGTGCCTAGCAACCGCAACCTGGGCAATTTTGCTAAATGCGCGGAGCCACCCGAGCTGAAAGGCCACAAGTTGAAGAAGCTCAGTGTGGATTCATTGTGCGCTGGTGACAATAAGGTGGACAGTAGACCAGGAGGCACAGATGTAGGGCGTCTGAGGCCTCCATCAGTAAAGGTGAAGCCAGAAGCCACATCCATGTGCCACACCTACATGTTCCCCAAACCTCTGCTGGACTGCAGCAACAAAGGTGAGACCGGCTCTTCTGTATTTCTGTCACTCGACTGGAAACAACACATACTCAGTTTCAGAGTTTCAGCCCAATTCAAAGATCTTTCAAAAGGAAGGAAGTGGTTTCTACCTTTTCCTGGGACGGTTCTCTGATTCTCAGCTGAGGGAATGTTACCTATGCAGCGCACTGAGGCCATATGTTGGTAACACCTCCAGCTGATGCCTGCAGAGTGTAAAATGATGAACTACTGACTAATTTCCACAACTTGTTTTCACATTTGGTTCTGTGTCACAAGTCTGCTGTCACAGTTGAACTAATGTCTGTAGATCTATAGTTGGCTCTTTGTTTTTCAAAGGCTGGCAACTTTTTTGCACAAGTTTTGCAGACAAATCATTTCAGTGACTTTAATGTGGGTGGTCCTCTCCCATTGCCATCATTGTCCCTTTATCTTTGTCCTCCCCACGTCTTGTCGAATGCCGTCAAAGCGTCACGGTCACCACTATGAACTGACAGATTGAATGCACCCAAGATTTCAGCCCATGAGATTTCAGCATCTTTAAATGGAGAGTTTGTCCTCCAGAGAAGGACATTTTTCACAGGGCATCGACGCTCCAAAACCACACAATGCACCGTCTGTGTTGTGCAAACGGTTGAGGATTTTTTTTTTCTTTGCATAGTTTCCTGAGTATTAATTTTTTCTGCAGACTTCTGAATTGAGTCTTTATCTCAGTCACTCTAAGGTTCCTCTGTTGTTCCAGCGTCTGATCCATCCACATCTTTCCCTCTTTTGTATTCTTGATAATTTAGAACAACAGCTCAGGCTAAAAAAATCCAAGGAACTCTGGTGTTTTATGATCCAGGGAAGGGCGTTCCATAGATAAGAGACATACAAATTCCACGTGAAACACTGTCGGAAGTCCCTGGTATGCTTCCTGGCCAAGTAGTCTGAATGCTCTCCCCATGTTTGTGTGGGTTCTCTCCAGGTTCTCCGGCTTCCTCCCATCTCCAAATGTATGCTAAGGTTAACTGACCACTCTAAACTGCCCGTAGGTGTGAATGTGAGTGTGAATGGTTGTCTGTTCTCCTGTTGGCCCCGTAGCCCTTCTAGATGAATAAACACTTTAGGTGATCTTAAAGCAGAGTAATATGGTCGATGATGACATCGATGCCGTTCTCAGTGTTACCATGGTAATTTTGGTTTGGTTTCCATTGAATTCAACCAGGCCCTCAAAATCTTGCAGCTGTGGCGCAAGCAGCACTGACAAAACAATCAGATGCAGCATGCAAAGAATACGACAAATGTCAATGGCCAAAAAAAAAGAAAAAAGTATGACGATAAAGTGAACTTTTCTACATATCCTCATTCTTGAAAACACATTCTCATGAATAGATTGACACAATGTCAAAATTGGATATATTTTTAATTTTTTACACAGAACTGGAAAGCAAGCAGAAAACCCAAAGA
>JBBMJM010000003.1:4054728-4065758 GCA_037832705.1 Centriscus cristatus | reverse complement strand
CACACACACACACACACACACACACACACACACACACCTACAATAATAGCATCCACCAGGGAGTTGGGCTCACGAAGGAGAGGGGGGACTTTTCCTGCAGAGGCTGTTTTACATTCCAGGTGTGCAAGGGGAGAGCGCACACGAGGAGGAGATTGCATGAGCCGGAGCCGGAGACAACCTGAGTCCAGAAAGTGTTGGGACTGTACTGGGAACAGCACCATTACAGTAGGAGTGGATCCAGGACTGAAGCCTGCCAGCACCCGAGTGGAGGCACGGACGAGAGAGGACAAGCTGTTGGGAAATGTGGACGAGTGTAGTGCGCGTCACCCTCCTCCCAGTTAAGTAGCTTTTCTCGTTATTGTGATCTCAGGAACCCCAGCTGGGTATATGTTTATATCATCTGTTTTAAGGATTAGTCGTTTGGGTACAGAGCTCAGTCAATTATCTTTTGGCAGTGGAAAAATATGGAATGGAAATGAAGCGATTTATTAGTTAAAGTTGAAGATCATCTCACCTGCCTACCTGCCTACCTACCAGTCCATCCGTTCCTTTTGATGACTGTGTTGACTTACACTGAGCAGGCCGCCTTGGCTCCTGGTGTGGCCGAACACCTTCTCCACACAGCAGTCCTGCAGTGGGTAAGCATTCTGCCCCTGGAACTTGTCGCTGTTGGTGGGATGCAGTGGGCTACATCGCTTGGCCTGCAGCAGCATGTCAGAAAACAGGAAGAACATCTTGGGTTTGGCCTTCGCGCCTTTAGGACGAACCATCTTCAGCCAACCCTCGCGGATGTACCACCTCCCTGCAGGAGAAGACACCAGACACATTTGAAGTCCAGAAGCAAATGCATAGCTTTGCAAAGTGGTGGACAACGTCCAGAAACTTTCCATGGAAATATAAGCTCAGGAATTTTGGAAATAATTCAATCATTCAATCATGTGATCAGCAAACAAACATCACAGTTGATGTCCAGACCAGACCAAAGATTCCAGGCGCAGTCCCATGCACCTTCCTGCTGGTCTGTACCAGAAGTTACAGAGGACTCTACCTGTCCAATGGGAGAGGGTGTTCTGACCAATCAGCTGCAAACTGGCAGCAATTTCATACGCATACACTTGAGTACACCTTATAATGTCAAAAATAATATTCAATAATAAATATTCAAGATGCATATCTGTAGCATACTGTATACAGCTACAATGTTTTGAGGTGCAACTGTGTCTTTACTACGGTAGCTTGAAATGCTATGGTAACAAAATCAGCTGGAGAAGTGACAGAACGCGCGTGGCACCAATGGGCAAAGTCCTTGGTGTGTTTTTTGTGCTATTCTGCTTTACGGCATGTCCCAATGCACACGTTGTTATGTGAAGTCTCAGCGTGAACTGGTCACGAGAAGGTTGTTTCCAGTGGCTGCACATATGTAGCTGCACGTATCAACTTGTTACACCTGAAAAATCTTTGGTCGGGACTGGGTTTTGGCAACAACCAACACTGGGTCCGTGTGGAAAAAAAAAAGGCATCGGTGTATCATCCATCTTGTTCAGATTTCCATCCTGCTCTGCCTCCATCAGTTTGTCCACGTTAATTAGCTGCCTGCGTCTGCTCCGTTCTTTGAATCAGCTGCTCCAAACCTCCGGTGCTGAACCTCGCGGTCTTATTAATGGCACATACAGAGTCAGAGCTGATTAAAGCAGAGTGAACCTGGACCATTGATAACACAAACCCTTTCACTTTGGCCTCTAATGCACATCTCAGTGGCTTAGAAAAGGTGGTAACGAGCATCATCGCCTCAGCATCAAACTGACAACAAAAATAATGAGACTGATGAAGTCCTGCTGAATTAAAGGATCCATGAGGGCTGTGTGAGGGGACCAAAGAGCGGGATGACAGGAAGTCTTACACTCAGCAGGGGGCAGGTATGCAAAGTTGTGTCTGCCGAGGAAGGCTCTCATCTCACTCACCCTGATTGGCAGCAGCACCGTGATAACTAATAAGCAAGAGGCTGACATTTGGATAGATAAGATGAAAATTCTGCGTGGGTCCAGGGTGTTTTTGTAATTACCCCTGCCTCACGGCTGTGATTGCAGCTAGCCTGGGTGGCTGGAGCTGTGCCTCTGGGGCTGGCACAGGACATATTCAGCTGCAAGACCACTGAGATGAAGTGGAGGGGCCAGACCGGGGTCAAATTGCTTTTAAAATGCCATGGGTCTGAAAGGGAAAAACAGCCAGACGCGCCATGACTTCCTCAGTTCTTCCGTGGGAATTGGAGCCTGCTTGAGTGCTTCTGTTGACATTCTCTTGCATACGGAAGGTGCTGGTTTGTTCCATCTGTCTGCAGAGTGAGTCTGCTGTGGAGAAAAGTTTGCTGTTGCTCTTTCATTTGTATTTTTGGATGTCAGACACGAATACAAGTGGTCTCCAGCACTGAGCTCTGGGTTGTGAATCCAGGCAGAGACAATGTTCCTACATCATTTCACATTCAGACACAGCTGTCAACACGGGACGAGCCTCAGTGCTCTGAGACAGCAGAGGAAGGCACAGGGACGGTGACACAGACCACACGCTGGTGAAACACTGATCACACGCTGGTGAAACACAGACCACGCGCTGGTGACACACAGACCACACGCTGGTGACACACAGACCACACACTGACCACACGCGGGTGAAACACTGATCACACGCGGGTGAAACACAGACCACACGCGGGGGAAACACAGACCACACGTGGGTGAAACACAGACCACACGCGGGTGAAACACAGACCACACGCGGGTGAAACACAGACCACGCGCTGGTGACACACAGACCACACGCGGGTGAAACACAGACCACACGCGGGTGAAACACAGACCACACGCGGGGGAAACACAGACCACACGCGGGTGAAACACAGACCACACGCCGGTGAAACACTGATCACACGCCGGTGAAACACAGACCACACACTGACCACACGCCGGTGACACACAGACCACACGCCGGTGACACACAGACCACACGCCGGTGAAACACAGACCACACGCCGGTGACACACAGACCACACACAGACCACACGCCGGTGACACACAGACCACACACAGACCACATGCCGGTGACACACTGCTCACATGCAGGTGACACATTGAACACTTGCTCAACAAGTTGCCTCACACACACAATAAGATGATGTGCAGTGGGACACTTTCACCTTAAATGTGGGGCCTCCATAGAGTCCTATTTATCGCCATCCCATTGATTCAGGCCCTGTGTCTTACATCCCCCACACACCTGACAGAGCTACTTAATATGTTGGAGGGGCTCTGGCGTGTCTCATCTGTAAAAGGCAGAGCTTTGCCTTTAACCACATTAAAGGTGGTGCTGGCGGGGAGGAAGCACAATGGGTCGGCGTGAGGCTGCTGCGGCTCAGAAGTCTGCCTGGTGGGACTGGAGCTTTATTGGCAGCAAAGGAAGAAGGCAGCGCTGCGGCGGCCTGAGAACTTGGATGAGAGGAGCTTTTGAAACTTCCCACATCGGCATTAGCGCAATGAGCTGCTATACGCCTTCTTTCCAAATACAGTCATGAACCAGGCTTCATATGCAACCAAACAAACACGCACACACTCTCTCACACACACACACAGGCTGCCTTTTTATCTGCTGGTCTGTGAGATGAGACTGCTATCTAATTGGTCCTGGGGGAGATTGGCAGGGCAGGCGTAGCAGAGGAGGCCAGATTCCCCCGAGACACACAACAGGAGGGGGAGTGGCAGGGAGAACAGGGCCACCGCTCTGGCAGTAGACGAGGAAGCATCACGGAAGAAGGGGAACAAACGAGAGAGGGGGGAGGTGGGGTGAAGGAGGACAGAACATTCACTGTGTGCCAGCAGTGAAGTTTCATGCACAGTGATTTCTTCCGTTAATGAGAAACAACTCGGATACACAATGCGGCTGAATTTCACTTCTTTCCTTCAGTTCATTACCACCCAACGTCCTCCTGCTGCCCCAGAGTGTTCTCCCAGAGGACACAGCAGTGGAGGAGGGGTTCCTCAGAAGGAATGAGATGAATATGTGATCAGAGCCTCTCACCTGCAGCCAACACCTTGATCTTTCGCCCACTGAGCAGTCGTTGCACGCGGCGAAGCTGCAGGTCGTTCTCATGTCGCCGGGCGTTGTCCTGGATGCGCTGGGACACCTCGCCCACCGCAGTGACTGCCCCTGTGGCAAACACACACATCAGGTGCCAGGTAGTAGGGCCAACAGTCCCGTCTCCATATATTAAGGCTGAATGGCGATATACGATGTATATATATATGACAGCAAATGTTCAGTCAACATCAAAACGAAATATGAAGCGTCACCAGTAGTTTCTTCACCTGGTTCATGAATAAATGGTCAGCTGTTCAAATAATAGACTGTAAACTGAAACACTGTAATACTGGAGTACCTTTTTACATCAAATAGCCATAAAGTAAATAAATAATAAAAAATAAAAGTAGCCTTTAAAATAAAACAGGCCAATCTTTTTCTGAAATAAATATATTCATATGAGAAGAGTACGCTCTTTTTTTGGATTCATTAGTTTTCTTAATTCCACCTTTGGTCCGAGGCGCCTCGTGAGCTGACTCAGCAGTAAACATGTCTCTGATTAGTCTCTGCAGACAGAGCGCCCCCCCAAGTGTTACCTTCCACACAGGAGTCTCCCCACAGGTCTACGTTGTCGTGTTCTCCTTCAACATGGCTGATGTGTTAAACACAGTCGGCCAGTGAAGAACAGACGGTTCTGTTCCGTGTTGGAGTCGTGTCTCTGCTGCCACACACAGGCCCAACTCCACCATCTCCTTGTATACTGCCTTGTTTGTTAGTGCCGCGGTAAAAACGCCGTCAAGACAGCCTCGTCTGATCATGAAGAGGAGGGGGGTGGGTGAGGGCAGCAGCGGGGCACAGAGGTGCTGAGTCAGCTGCGGATCACAGCGCAAATTTGAACAATATCGATATGTGATATGGTCAAATTCCATATCTCCTGTGAAAACTATGCTGATATATTACAAATATCGATATGTTGCCCAGCCCTTCCAGATAGTGTAGGCTGGATCCCAACTGCAGGACACACACCTCACTCAAACATCCTGACGACGGATTCACTGCATCTGCCTCTGATGAGCTATAACAGGATGTTTTTTGTCTTGGGTGCACAGGATCATCTTTGTTCCTCTGTACTCATGGACCTTTGTCAGCAGCAGTCATACGGATGGAGGGAATTTTCCTGACCTGTTGGGTGCAATTACACTTGTGTGACATTATTGTCACCGACCTGCTGGAAAGCCAGAGCATAGACACGTAAGAAAAAAATCACGGCACGAGTCCGAGGACACCTACACCAGTGGTTCTTAACCTGGGCTCGGTGAGTTGGTCTCAGGGGTCCGGTGGAACCTCTGCCCCAAGGGTCAAGACACATCCGACTCATCGTGTCATTTTATCCATACTAACGTTTTTGTTCTTTGAACAAGGTGATGTTCATGCACGGTTCATTTTGGGCATCAGTAAACCCCCATGTCTTGAATTTGAAAAAAATACTTTATTTTTCACTACAGTAGGGTTCGGTGAATGCACATATGAAACTGGTGGGGTTCAGTACCACTGACCTACATGTTTGGATGTTGCCAAGCCAGTGACTAGAGGTGCAAGGACTAGTCGACAATTAGTCATCTCAGCAGTCGACGTATCGTTAGTGACGTCATCGTGTGTGTATCCAGTGTGCACTGCCACACTGGACAATGTTTTGTTGGGGCTGACTAAACACACGCAGGTTTCAACTCTTTGATGTGCTGACACATGGGAAGATAAACACCAGTGACTGACAGACTGTAGATGGGCTGGAGGTGCAAGAAGAATCCCTGGACTCACTAGTGCCCCCTACCATGAGGCACCGGTACTGCTGCCTCACCTAGTGTCTCTTCACACCCGCTTTACAATCACTCAGCACACGAACAGCGATACACACACATATCGTTGTTGTGTACATCAGCTAAACTATGTAATTAGTTCATGTACAAGTATTTGAACATTTTAACAGCGACATCCAGAGACAGACGTCAGTCCCCGGTGAATCAACAGACGTGGACTCGTGGACATCACTGGTGTGTGTCCATCCAGAGGGTTAATGCCTGACTATGTGCAATAACAGGTTTTCACCTGCAGCAGGTTCTACATTTTCTTCATGTTAGATGGATGCAAATGACGTTCAAGATGCAGGTTCACATTTCATCCACATTTCACAAACTGTAAAGTGGATATCAGTTCTTACACCCGTCTGAGATAAAGATCCAGGGTCGGTCTACTCTGGTCTTCTGGTCTGGTTCGCTCCACACAACATTAGAACTGCTGTAGACTGAACACTTGTCTGATTGAACTTCATCAGGCAGCTGTCAAACATCTAAGGAGGTGGGCAGCTGAGGGTCTGTGTGTGAACCAGAGGTCACTGACACGAGAACACGGACCGGTATATAATCATCTGTAACTGCGCACAACATTGCTGTCATGCTGCAGTCATTCCTATAAACCCACAAACACTGACCAGTTTGTTTGTGAACCTCCTCTCATGACCAGTCTGCTGCTGTCAACATGTGTCTGTGTCTGTCAGGAGGTTTCACGTGGTACAAACTCACCTGAAACCAATGCAGCTCACCTCCAGAGGACACAAGTGAAACCATCTTTCTGCACGTGAAACTCGACCTCCTTACTTTCTCTTCTTTACAAGTACAAAGCACCGAGGTCTTTGTGGCAGAACAAAAGGCAGCACATTACTGAGTGCTGGCTGCAGTAAACATTTAGAAGAACATCATTAACGTGTTCAAAATAACCACAAACAGCTGGATCCTAATTTCCTACCTCAACTTTCCTGCTCTTGTTGTGAGCGTTCTAACTCGGTGGATGTACTCGATCCTCAGGGCGACTTGTCGATACTAAAATAATCACGGCCTAATTGGCTCGCTTAACTTCACAACAATTACAATGTAAACCAAACAAGGGAACTGTGTAGACTTTCTGCCTTTGTTGTACGTGTTTGAAATATTTCCCTGCTTCAGAAAAACAACAACTAATTACAGTATTCTTGGGATGAGTTCTGGCAGAGGCATTAATAATACATCTGGCCCATTAGACATTCAGAAGACGTCCTGCGATTCTTCACGCTCTGAGCGGCGTGTGTTCACAGCGTCCACAGTGTGCGAGCACAAACTTCTACCAGGTCTACCCCGTCAGGTGTGACCCGCTCGGGGTCCTGCAGCCCGTCACATTTGACTGAGGAAAAGGACGTGAAGCTGCAATTAAAGCAATTAAATCCAGGCTGAGCACGACGTGAAGCAGAGAGAGGGGCCAGGTGGAGACGGGGGAAGAGACGGCGCAGAGTGGCACAGAGCACAGAACAACAACAACAAAGCTTCTTTTGATGAATGCTAGTTGGCCTAATCAGATACAATGTGATTTGTCTGCAATCTCGTTTAAAATAATTCCCTTTACAATAGAGACCGGCTGACTGCAGGAAGTTATTTCCACACTGACTCACACCCCCGCCCCTCCCCACCCCCGCAAGAAGCAGCAGTTTAAAAAAAGGATCACTAATGAGAAGAGGAAGAGGCAATGGAGGAGCACATTTAGATATGTACCTTCATCTTAGAGTCAGAGGCTGTTTTAATTTGTAAGCAAGGGCAGCACGGCAGCAATGAGATTTTAATTGATACACATAAATAATTCCTTGTGTGCATTCGCACTTCAGTCGGACTCGGTGTTTATTTGACGACTGAAATGAGTCATTATCGGGATTTGTGTTGATGTCGAAGAATTTATTTATTAATATAGCTCCCGCTTAATATGCTCTGATCCACTCCCAGTTAATTATGTCAAAATCCACATCTCACTAGAACGTACAAGCGCACTGAGCTTTGCCTCGTTCTGGTTTCTGCAGCATCTGAGTGCAGTGGTGACAAACAAATGAGGAATGAAAGAGGAAGAAAGAAGGTCCCTTTGTTCTTCAAATGAAGCTAATGAGAGACGTCTTTCACTCCGACTGCGTCTTTGTTTCATGCTGTAACTGTGCTGCTTTGTAGAACTCTGTGCTCCAAATGACTTGTCACAGGTAGGAAGAGCTCATCAACTCTGTCAGATGGGAGAGGAACATCGGCCTCAGCATCACACATGCTCACTTAAGAGTGCAGATCTATTCGGGGTTCAAACATTCCTGAGGTCCATCACCTGCAGCCTGAGAACGGCTGTGACGCACAATACTCACTGAGCAGCTGCTGGAACTCTGGCTGGTCCGGACTGGTGTTGGCCGTCAGAGTCTGCAGGAAGTGCTCGTACCTGTGAAAGGAAGTGAGCCGGTCAGTGTGTGGTTGCAGAGCAAAGTGCACAAAAATCCCTGCAGGTTCCATGATCAACCGTGTGTGAGAAGGGGGTTTCAGAGGAAACGAGCTTTCGTCCACACTCTGAGATCGGTACGGTCTTGTATACTGACCACACGTGAAGAATAAGTAAATAACGTAGTAACTTAGTAAATAAGAATCAATGCACGTGTGCATTAAGGAAGCTCAAACACTGACACTGATCAGCTGCAGATCAAATTATGACCCACAGGTCAGCATCTCTCTCCTCCGAGGCGACCTTGAGGGGAAGTGACACCTGTCATTGATTTGGAATTGATTAGTGTGTGTGCAGCCTGGTCCTGCTGTCTGGGCTGGAGACACACCGGTGCCAGGGACAGACTCCATTCATGATGCCAGCAGCACCTGCAACAAAGAGACACGGGGTCTCGGCCTTGGGGCCGTACCACCGCCTGGCCACTCCATCTCAGAGATGAAGGCTGGTTGTTGGAGAGGTACGCTGGGAAGAGGAAGCAGACCTGTGCGCTCAAGCTGTGGCACAGGCAAATCAGGGGCAGTGGATGTATAGGAAAGCGTGGAGAAGAGGAAGATCTACAAAGATCTGTGCCTCTTGCAAACCCAAGCCTCTTGTATGGCAAGACCCTACATGACCTCTATGAGTCCAGCAGAAAGTTTCTTGCAGCAGCGCAGAAAGTCGACAGACAAGCATGAACGCCATTCCTGTTGACAGCCAAAATAGGGCTGGGTGATGTGGACCCAATTTCATATCCTGGGTTATTAGGATCGGTCGCGATAGACAGTCCCAAGTGCGACCTTCAACACACTGCGTTCTCTTTCTCCATGCCTGATGTGTTAAACGCACTCTGTGTCCTTTAATGACTCACAGAAGGTTTATGATCAAAGAGAACCGTGGAATGGTGTTCCGTGTTGGCGACTGTGTCCTCTCTCTTTTCTCGCTCTTTCTGGACAAAAAACAGTCGAAACTTCACCATCTCTTCCATATTCTACATTCTTTATGTTTGTGGCACAGTTCAAAATGACATAACCGCCGCCCCTCTGTGCACAAAAGACGGGTGTGGAGCAGCTGAGCAAAGAATTCGGGCTCAGCAGCTTTACCAGAGCACAGATCAGAGCACAGATTTGAACTCTATCTACATGTGTGATACAGTCTAAGGGCGAATCCCGATACACCTCCTTTCAGGAGGGCTACCCCTACATTTTTGCACGTTCCCGTGAAGGTAGTGGTGTCCAAATCACATCAGTTTTCAAGTTGGGGTAGGGAACAGAATGAGGGGTAGCAGCATGAACCTAGCCCTTCAGAGCGAGGGATTTCAGATGCTGACTTGACAAACGAGGGCTTGTGAAATTTCCCGGACTGCTTCAGGTCAGAATTTGCATCCTGAATCAAACAGCACTGGCGACCCCCTGGCTGTGAAGCAGTGATCTGGCTATCTACATGCAAATATCTGTAATGGGGGTCTTTACCCATAGCTAAGATAACACATTATGTGTGTGTGTGTGTGTGTGTATATATACTGTACACACACACACAGAAGTTTTTTGCTTTTTGTCTTGCTTCACTCAAGTTAGTCTACATCGTCGACTAACTCAAGAAGGTTGGTAAGCGAAGGTACGCCCAGTGAAATTAGGCTGTAGAGGGTTTGTAGACACCTCAACATCCATACTCCTGGAGATAGGATTGAGATGGAAGATCCCCCAGCAGACTGCTGAAGAGGAGGGGGGGCAGTGGCTGTGATGAAGTGAGAGGACTTCACCTGGCTCTTCATGTGAGTTGACGACACCTAAGGAGTGACACGGGGTCTCTGGGATTCACTGCTGAACCCTCTGGAGGTGTGTGAACATTAAAAAAACAAACAAACAAAACAGTAAGTAAAGTATTTTTTCGTTCAAAACCATGTTTTTTTCTGCTAGAGAGAGTGGTTGATAACTTTGCCACCGTTCTGGTTTACAACAACACTGCAATGATGATCACTGACCAGCTGCCATTTCAAATTCTATTACTAGTCCATTATTATAAATACCTATTATGTATTCTCTCTATATTTTTAATTTACAGAAAGGGAAGCAGGAGGAAAGACAAAGGAGCTGAACTCGAGCTTCACTGCTGTGTGTGTGTGTGTGTGTGGGGGGGGCAAACTAATTAAGCCTTAAAAAGGACTAATTTCACTTCTTTGCTTGTCATAACAAGCACATTACAGGTGTTATTAGAGATCGAGATGAGATGCTAATTGAAGGCGGCGTGTAACAAGAGGAAATGCTCTAATGAGCATTATTACACTACATTCCAAATAATGTAATGGAACTCACTCGTTTAGCTGCCCTGTCCCACTCATTAGCAGCAAAGCAAAGCAACGATAACGAGACAACAATGGCGTGGAAACCACGTTTAACAGCTCCGATACTGACACACGAGCATGTGAATGTGTGTGTGCCATAGTCATTGATGTCGGGGGGACGGTGGGGACATGTACCCATTACTTTTCATCAAGATGAATTTGTTTTGGTTTTTTATTGACAGTATGGCTGACTGTCATATTGTCTTCAGGTCAATGAAACCTGTCAGAGAAGACGTTTGTCTGCAGCTGCACGTTCAACAGACTGAAACACAGCGTGGTCCCTGGGAGACAACACACAGCTCCATCTGTCAGA